>OX463846.1:36925951-37097578 GCA_949825065.1 Odontocerum albicorne
ATTGACAAATTACAACGTACAACTATCGTTAAAAATTGCTATGTTATTTACGCATTTAAATTGTTCCAAGGTTCCGTGTGTTTCTAACAGGAGAGTGTAAACCGATTTCAGCCAATATATCGGGACTGTCAAAGATATTGTTAACAATCTAATAAACACACATCAATAAGTGGCGCTCAAGTTTCAACAAGAATGTGGTTCTCATGTTAATCTGGGAAAGTGCGTGTACTTTCGCCATTCATTGAAGTACCTCTCGATAATTGCCTGTATAATTACTATCATAGAACGTTGACAGCTCCTATCTAACGAGTAAGAGGTGTTTAACGTGTGGAGCACTAATTAAAGCGTTGAAAAGGAAATAACTAAAGTAATAGCTCTTCCTATATACGAGTATTGTGGCAATAAATCCAAAGGTTGTTGATCTTAGACAGATTAACACGACTTAAGTGATGTTAATCAATGAAAGTGTGCACGGAAGGGTTAAAAATCCGCTACTATTGCAAAAAAATGATGCCTTACAAAAGTAAATTAACACATGTTTTATTTCAATTTTATTTATCACCTCACTGATAAAGAGTACCGTTCTTATGTGTGTATGGTAAGGGCTCACGACATAATCAATTCTACAGCAATCCACTTATGGGCAACAATATTTCACAATTCCACATCAACAGCCATGTCTGATGTTTGAAAGTGTGTTTTAAACCAGCGTGCCGACAATAAATAAGATTGAATGACACTTTTTTCGAGTCCGGACCTTTTAAGCATCTCTCTAGAATCATAATATAAATAGGCCAACGCCCGTACGACGGTTGTCGCCAAAGAAAGAGTACGATAATTGAATACAAGAGAGCGAGAGAGGAATACTTGGATTATCTCCGAAAGTAATTCGAAATTTGAATCTCGGTGGGTCCGTGATAAATGAAAAGATGGAAAATATACTGAACGAATTTCAAATACCTAACTAACAATTTTCGAACCGGTGTAAAAGGGGACGATGTATAAATGGTATATATAAACAAATTCTACATTTATGAATATATATTTTAATAAATGTAGAATTTGTGTTACTTCCGTGAATATTTCACGGGTTGCAACTAGTACGTTTTATTTTCCTTTGCCTTAGAATGTGTGTGATTGAGGGATGTATATGTATATGGTATGTATGTGTATATATAAATGTATATATGTGCATGTTGTATTTTATATGCTATTTTTTATTAGTGAACCTATTTTTGTATAAACAGAATTGATTGTATTTATTTTTGTTTGTTTTTTTATTAACATACACGTATACGAGTATAAGGGTATTGGCTGAAGAACATCTAATGTTCTCACGGCCGGACTGTCCTATTGGTGGGTGTGTATTTATTTATTTAACACTTTATTATCAAAATAGTTATGCGAGCTGGTTGCCAGGCGACAATCTCTTCCAACCAAACAGACAAAAGTAAATAAAGCAAGTACACGGTCGCAAAAAACATTCAAACGATTATTCATCTGAAATCATCCTTATTAAATTTATGGACATATACATATTAAAGTTAAAGTGAGATATCATCAATTAAAGGAAAAGGAAGGGATGGTGGAGAGGAAATTAAAAAAATCAGGAATAAAACGCGTTATATTACTGATTAGAAATTAAGAGTTTTTTCAGTCGCTTCTTAAAGCATGCCAAGGACGGAACGAGTTTAACATTGGTTTGACAACAGGTTCCAGAGTCTCACTGCATGTACAGTAAACGATGACGTAAATAAAGAGCGGTGAACTGGGAACATCAATAAACAATCTCTGTCTGCGCGTAGCGCACGTCCATGATCGAAAAGACGCTGAAATTTTTGGGCGAGATAAGAGGGAGCGGCGGGACAGTTCAAAATATTACACAATAGAGATAGAATGTGAATTTGGCGCTATTTCTCACGGTCAACCAGTTCAGCGCCTTCAGGTATGAAGTGATATTCTCGTATTTCTCAGGTTAAAATAAATCTTAGACAAACATTTTGAAAACGCTGTATTTGTCCAGCTGTTCCTCCGTAATATCCAAATAACAGACGTTCGCATAGTCCAAATCGGAAAGAGCAGAGATGCACGAGTAAAGATTTTGGTTTTAATAAGTAATACTTGGGAATGAAGGCTGAACAAGATCCTTCGGCTTATCTCATTTATTTGATCTCGCCATGAGACTGTTATCCATTAGAACTCTTATGTATCTTGTAGCTTGACTGGGGAGATATTATGAGTTGAGCCCAAACCTTATGATAGCTTATCTTTTAAATGTATTTTCTTCGAAATTATCCTGAGATATACACGTATATGTAAATAAATAAATGTACATACCATGTTGCTATTAATAAACCTATATTATCCAGAGATATACACATACACGTATATGTAATTAAATAAATGTACATACCATGTTGCTATTAATAAACCTATATTATCCAGATATACACATATACGTATATTTAATTAAATAAATGTACATACCATGTTGCTTTTAATAAACCTATATTATCCAGAGATATACACATACACGTGTATGTAATTAAATAAATGTACATACCATGTTGCTATTAATAAACCTATATTATCCAGAGAGATACACATACACGTATATGTAATTAAATAAATGTACATACCATGTTGCTATTAATAAACCTATATTATCCAGTGATATACACATACACGTATATGTAATTAAATAAATGTGCTTACCATGTTGCTATTAATAAACCTATATTATCCAGTGATATACACATACACGTATATGTAATTAAATAAATGTATATACCATGTTGCTATTAATAAACCTATATTATCCAGAGATATACACATACACGCATATGTAATTAAATAAATGTACATACCATGTTGATATTAATAAACCTATATTATCCAGAGATATTATATACACGTATATGTAATTAAATAAATGTGCATACCATTTTGCTATTAATAAACTTATATTATCCAGAGATATACACATACACGCATATGTAATTAAATAAATTTACATACCATGTTGCTATTAATAAACCTATATTATCCAGTGATATACACATACACGTATATGTAATTAAATAAATGTGCTTACCATGTTGCTATTAATAAACCTATATTATCCAGTGATATACACATACACGTATATGTAATTAAATAAATGTATATACCATGTTGCTATTAATAAACCTATATTATCCAGAGATATACACATACACGCATATGTAATTAAATAAATGTACATACCATGTTGATATTAATAAACCTATATTATCCAGAGATATTATATACACGTATATGTAATTAAATAAATGTGCATACCATTTTGCTATTAATAAACTTATATTATCCAGAGATATACACATACACGCATATGTAATTAAATAAATTTACATACCATGTTGCTATTAATAAACCTATATTAATCAGAGATATACACATACACGTACATATATGTAATTAAATAAATGTACATACCATGTTCCTATCAATAAACCTATATTTCTTTATTTATTATTTATTAATATGCAAAAAAAAGTTTTTTGTAGGTTGGGTCTATTTCTCAAATACATGTTCAATTGTCGTGGATTCAGGTATGACTTGGCAATGAATCGTGTTTATTTCGAACACACCATAATCTTAATGTTGAAAGTAAAATGCATTTCATAACGAGTGCAGTAATCTATAGTTAGTCCATCACACACCATTTTTGGAATATATTATGAATGAACAATTAAAGAAGTTATGAGAGATAACTTGTTACTCAAAATCTCACGAAAAAAGTAACGCTAATAAAGACATTAGAATTTATGATGAGAAAATATGATGTACTCATCTTTTTAATTAATTGAAAACAATAAAGATTGAATCACGTTTTTGTTTTTTGAATACATGCAATCATTGCGTACAATGGACATGAGTTTACCAGAAGTCGATTTGAACTAACTACAAATAAAATTTCAACTCCGCCTCTAAGTAAAAACATAAGTACATACATACATACCATCACGACGTGTCCCTGTCGGGATAGGAAGAGAGGATAGATACACATTCTTCACCTATTTTACTTCCATATACCTTCTCAAACAACTCCTACGATTTATCTGACTATATGTTTTCTTCTTTCAAAATATAATTCACTTAATACAACAATTGGACTACATATTTGTTTTGTTAGTCTTTATTAATTTCATATCATAATTATAAAGTCGTGATATTTAAAAATACCATTTATTAAAAGTTAGGAATTTAATTGAATGGATCACACGAACAAATCCATGGCTTATATGCCTGATTTCCGATCCGGGGTCGTGGTTCCGTTGGTATCTATATTTTTTTATAAATCCAGTCCACTTAAGCTTTGTTTAATTATTTTCTCGTTTGTTGGAAGAGTATCCGAAAAGCTTTACTATATACAACGAAACTGTAATAAAATACAAAAATACAGATAAACGAATGAATATGAGAAGAAAGAAAATTTAAAAACCATCGGGCTTATATGTGTAATGATTGGCTAAGGCTTCGGGGTTGTTTTCCCGATTATTAGCAAACAAAAAATAAAAGTAATTTATTTGTGTAAAAGTTTTGCTTAAAAGCTATGTTTGGTTCGAAGAATTTGTCAATAGTTCTACACGTTTACATTGAATACAATAATTCAGGAACTACACGTTTACATTGAATACAATAATTATTAAAAATAATTCATGACAGCCTTTTCTACAATATTAAAATTGGAAAAGTATTTATATTACGAAGCAATTAAAAATTTGCATTTCCTATTTGATTATTTGACCATATCATTATTCCGGCAGATGCATTGTTAGAAGTGAATAATAAATCAACAAATATAATGGAAAAGAAAATAATTTCCAAACACATATTTGTGGGAAATAGCACAAGGCGTCTTAGATAACATCTCTCACGAAACAGTTGGTAGTTAACGAGATTTTCACAGGAGATAAAAGGGCTCTGGGTTCTTATGAAATTATTAGTAAGATTAACACGCCATTTTAGAAAGGTTTCGTGTAAAATACAGTTTATGCTGCCACTTAAAATAAATAAAAAATTCAAATAAATATATAAATATTTTAATAATATTACTCAAATATTTTTAAATGATTCAGGCAGAGGTTTTTAAAGAAGGTGTCGCGATTAATTCCTTCTGTAGTCCCGATAATTGGACAAATCATCACGTGTCGTGAATCCTGTTTAGCTACGCGATCCCATTAATTGATACTTTTATTTAAGACACCACATCCTGGAGTATTTTTGTGCTATCTTATAAACTATTCCTAGCTTTCAACCTCGGTATTACTAGCTGACTCGATATTCAATCTTGTTATCTATTACGATTGTTCACCCTAGAAAACTACATATAAAAACACACATGAACAATGCAACAAATTAACTTTATCAATACTTTTACATAAAACTCGTGTAGTTTCCGAAACAACACAAGTGAATTTTATTAGCTGTAAAAAATGTTATCAAGTTATAAATAGTAGGTAGGTGATAACGATTTCTAAGAAATTAACTATTAAGATTATTAAAAATAAAATGACAGGTAGGAAATTGAAATAATTGTAATTTGTTTTATCAAACACTGTTTATTCCACTTTTTTGTAACGGTATAACCCTACCGGTTTCAAGGCTTTCACCTCATCTTCAGGGGAGCACTAGCATGCTCCCCTGAAGATGAGGTGAAAGCCTTGAAACCAATAGGGATATACCGTTACAAAAAAGGGAATAAACAGTTTTTGATAAAATAAATTACAACGTCTTTAAACCTCCACAACGTTAATGCCTTAACTATAAACAATAAATTGAAATTAAGTTGATTTATAGTTATAAAGCATAAATAAGATTAGTTCCTAAAATATAAATTTGTATAGACATATAGCTTTTGGCAAATGTTTGTGTTATAGATTACCTTATCAAATAAAATTTAAAAAAAACTGAATTTTAAAATAATGAATCAAGTTTTTATATTAAAGCTGTATTTTATAACAACTAAAAATCCAGATAATTCGATTCGCTCTGGTATGTACAGTAAAGATGCATAAAACACAATATTTTCAATAGATGATGGGTCTATAATTTTTTTCTGCATATCACTTAAGTACACATACGTTTTTTTTATCGTAATGCCAAGGAATTTTCTATTCATATCATTTTAGCTTATCGCTTATGCACGACTTGTTTTTATTGCAAATAAAACAGTTTTACAGTTAGCAATTTTATAACCAGTAAGTCAATACAACTGGAGAATCGCATAAATAAAAAATAGTAATAAACTCTTGAAATTTAAAAACAAATCTTAACATAAAAAGCGTTCAGCCATTACAATGCTAACTACAATCACGATTTTTAAGCATTGTTTCAGTTTCTCACTCAAAAAAAAAAAAAAAACTAGTACTGAGCTACTACTTTCCCAATTCAAGTCAGGGTGTATAACGACAATCTTCCAATCCGGGAGTTGCACGTTCGATTCCCATTGGTAATTTAAAAAATGATTTAAAAAAAAAGATTTGCAGTCTTGTTTATTTAACACTAAAAATAATAAGAATTAAAGTACAAATTATGTAGCGCATTCTAGAGAGAAAACTCTCCTCAAGAGTACTCTAACTCGAAAATCAAATCTATTCTTATTGGCAGATTGAAAATATTACATACACCATTTGAGTATTTCCCTGTATCTGTATATATTTAGAAAAAATATTTGGTAAGAAAATCACAGAAAACTTACCAAGGGAAGACGAACTACAGTGAAACAGTTAATAATCTTCGGGTATGTGATAGTAATACATTCGAATTTAGGTGGAGTGTAGTGTTAATTTATTATATAATTATAAATGTCGATAAGATTTCCCAAAAAGGGTTGTCTTCAAGTGCTTCCTTAAGCTGCACACGCCACCCATATATCTAACACTTAGATGCAGACCATTCCACGTCACAGGACCAGCAACAGATATCTAGTTCTATTCTATTCTGGCACACATATTTCACTTATCTCACGTCAATACAATTTGTGATAAGGTGTATTAACGTGACAGAAGTGAAATACTCGTATGTGTTGGGATTAAGGTAACATTTAAGATATGAACCGTAACATTGAGACCATTTCCTTGATTTTGTTTTCATTTCCATCTGGACTCGAACCCGAAAACTCCGGGTGGAAGTCAAGAAACTAGTCAACTAAGACACGCAGATCATCTTTGTTGAGTTATTGGGATAGCCGGTGTTACGATACAGCAGTAAATCGATTAAATCGATTTTTTGGTAAACCTTGCTTTAGTCACGTTTCATTTGCCTGTAAACAGGAAAAATATCTAAATCAGCGATGATCAAACCCGTCTTCGGAAGTGCCATCGTCGGCAGCCGCTGTGTTCTGTGGACACAAGGTTTTGTGGTCAACCGTCATGTGTCCAATCAATTGTACCGGCGCTAATCGGCTACGACGAGAAGACGAGTTGGTCGAGAAACTTTTGTGAAAGAAGAAGTATTTTTTATTTAATATTTACGATGTCATTTCTACAAAACTATTTCATCTGAATGGAAAATTATTTAATACGAAGTTAAAATACCACAAATAACGAGTAAACTCATCTTATTTAGGCAATATGAAACAATCACGTGCGTTGTGTTGCATTACACCATTGTTTCTCAACCTTTTTAACCTTACGACCCCCAAAAAATTTAAAATAATAAGAATTTGCGACACCCCTGCAACTTTTTTAAAAATAAATGTGTTCGATTTTCTTAATACCCGTGTTATTTTCTTTTTTACAAATAAATTATTTTAATTTTCGCGACACTCCTGATATATAACAGAGACCCACGGGTTAAGAAACGATCCATTACTTCGTTGTATACAATACAACCTGGTGGTTTTATTTCTATGCAGCATTTTTTTCCAACCAACGAGGAAGATGTTGAAGAGGTTTTAAGTGAAGACCACACTGGAATCTTTTTCTAAAAGTCTGGGTTCTAGCGAGAATGGAACCTGCAGCCCCGGATCGGATGGCAGGCTTCTTACCAAATAAACCACGAAGGTCATCATTATAGATTTGTTTTGTCAGCCTTTCGTCGTTCATTAGATCGACATGTCTAAACTACCTCGGAATGTAAACCACACTCTTTTACTCTTATTTTATATCAGACCTCAACTATAAATAAACTAAAAAACAAAACATTATTGAAACAATATTATATAAGACTTTATGCATAAAAAACATAGCATTCTTGAAACAAAATTATATAAGACTTTATGCATAAAAAAACATAGCATTCTTGAAACAATATTATATAAGACTTTATGCATAAAAAACATAGCATTCTTGAAACAATATTATATAAGACTTTATGCATAAAAAACATAGCATTCTTGAAACAATATTATATAAGACTTTATGCATAAAAAACATAGCATTCTTGAAACACTATTATATAAGACTTTATGCATAAAAAAACATAGCATTCTTGAAACAATATTATATAAGACTTTATGCATAAAAAAACATAGCATTCTTGGAACAATATTATATAAGACTTTATGCATAAAAAAAACATAGCATTCTTGAAACAATATTATATAAGACTTTATGCATAAAAAAACATAGCATTCTTGAAACAATATTATATAAGACTTTATGCATAAAAAACATAGCATTCTTGAAACAATATTATATAAGTCTTTATGCATAAAAAAACATAGCATTCTTGAAACAATATTATATAAGACTTTATGCATAAAAAACATAGCATTCTTGAAACAATATTATATAAGACTTTATGCACAAAAAACATAGCATTCTCGAAACAATATTATATAAGACTTTATGCATAAAAAACATAGCATTCTTGAAACAATATTATATAAGACTTTATGCATAAAAAACATAGCATTCTTGAAACAATATTATATAAGACTTTATGCATAAAAAACATAGCATTCTTGAAACAATATTATATAAGACTTTATGCATAAAAAACATAGCATTCTTGAAACAATATTATATAAGACTTTATGCATAAAAAAACATAGCATTCTTGGAACAATATTATATAAGACTTTATGCATAAAAAAACATAGCATTCTTGAAACAATATTATATAAGACTTTATGCATAAAAAACATAGCATTCTTGAAACAATATTATATAAGACTTTATGCATAAAAAACATAGCATTCTTGAAACAATATTATATAAGTCTTTATGCATAAAAAAACATAGCATTCTTGAAACAATATTATATAAGACTTTATGCATAAAAAACATAGCATTCTTGAAACAATATTATATAAGACTTTATGCACAAAAAACATAGCATTCTCGAAACAATATTATATAAGACTTTATGCATAAAAAACATAGCATTCTTGAAACAATATTATATAAGACTTTATGCATAAAAAACATAGCATTCTTGAAACAATATTATATAAGACTTTATGCATAAAAAAACATAGCATTCTTGAAACAATATTATATAAGACTTTATGCATAAAAAACATAGCATTCTTGAAACAATATTATATAAGACTTTATGCATAAAAAACATAGCATTCTTGAAACAATATTATATAAGACTTTATGCATAAAAAAACATAGCATTTTTGAAACAATATTATATAAGACTTTATGCATAAAAAACATAGCATTCTTGAAACAATATTATATAAGACTTTATGCGTAAAACACCTACCGTACGACGATCTCCGAAGCATGGTGATATAATTCTTAACTATCATTCGGATATTTCGAGTTCGATTCCCGATGGTGCCCAAAAAAAGAGTGCAAGTCCAGTAAAAGAATTCGTCTGCTAACAATACTCGCACGCGTCAAGAGGTAGAGTGGCCAACACGTTGCCAACGACACCGCGAGTTCCATACCTACTCCAGAGGTTCTAAATACGAAGGCCAAAACGTGCGCCTAAGACAATATTTTCTCCCGTCCACGCTCTTAAATGTGTCCGAAACGCTAATTCGAATATATTGAAGGGTACCAACGAAGAAAAAAAAACAACTATTAATTTAGCGTTATAACATAACAAGGGTTACCTTGATAACACTCCAAGAATGTACATACGAGTATGTATTGCAACTACTAACAGGTGGTTGCCCTATACCATGGAATAGGCCTCTTCTTCTGAACCGAAGACATAATAATGACATAGAGGTTCTGAAAATCTGATTATGGGTTCAACTTCCGTTGGAACCCAATTTAGTTTAAAAATGATTGGTTAGAAGAGACTGCCACATGGCAATATATCCGCCAAGCTGTAATTTATATATGAAAATGTTATAAAATACAATACAGGCATTCAAAAGGATACCATCAGGTCCATACATTTGCGAGATGTCAATAAATGGCGCCAGAAAAATAAATAAATGTACAATAGGTTGCTACTAAGCGCCGATAGAACAAAAAAGTCAGATTAAAATGATAACTGAGCCGCTGAGTTGACGATATTATATTATTATTTTACAATTTGATTTGTTGTTTATTTTTTAATGTGAGATAGTTTGGGCATGTAGAACGAATACGAAATGAAGTGGTTAGGTATGAATGTGAAGGTTGGTTTACTAGGTAAGATATATAAGAAAACTCTAAGAGGGTTTAGATAAAATGTAGAACGAAGAAAGAATAACAAAACAATTATACAATATAAATGTAAATAAATATCGTGTGAGAGGAAGACCTAAGAAAGAATGGATGAAGTGAATGATATTCTGAAAGAAGGAAGAGAAAAGAAGAGAAATCGTATATCATAAGTTGTATGAGAACGTAAATGGGTGTGAAAGAGACTAAGAATGTGTGTCGAGATAGGAAAGTATAGAGCTATGTCTTCTCTGTGTACCCCGAAAGAGAGATGGCGTGATGGTATGTATAATTTGACAGGTAGGTTGTCAAGAATTTTTTAAAGTTTCTCGAGTTTGATAAATCGTTTAGAAAAGAGTTAACATATGCGTTGAAGCACGAGGTTTTTTTTAATATTAAAGTAAACGTATATTAAGTATGTGTAAAAAATAATTCCATTCTTCCAAAATAACGCTGTATAGTATGGCACTTAAATCGATACTTGACAAGATGGAGGTCAATAAATATCACGAATTCACTTTTGTCAGATCACGTCTGGTCATTTGACAGAAGAGAAACTGAACAAGACCTCGAGTGAAACACTTTTTAGATAAAAAAAAATTGCAAGTCAGTATTATACTCGTAAATACCATAATAATAAATCTCTGTTACAAAATACTAAATGAAGTTTATATTGGGCGGGGTATTTTTTAGAGTAATATATTATTATTTATATCCAAGCATTCACTTTGTGGCAACATTTATTATGATTGCATAACAAGTAACTTGAACACATTGTTTACTAAAGTTAATTCTACATATTAACCAATATATTAACAAACCAACAAAAGGTAGGATTTCTCAGTAGAATAAGAAAAAAAAAGACTGTCAAAATTTAACCAAATTTATATATTAAATAATAAGCGATTCGAAATCAAATTTATGGGGCACTAAAACGTAACATATGTTATATACTTGAATCGGACAGTATCAAAATTTGCCAAAATGATAGTTCACAACAGTATTTGAGTATCAAATTTTATAAATGGGGGTGAAATGTGGACAAGACTTAAAAGAGTCTTATAAATGACGTAGAAATGCGTGAACTCAGAATATATGGAGTGACAATGTAAGATAGAATAAGAAATGGAGTGATTATAATATTGAATGTTTAATTTTCTACAATATTATAAAGTAAATTGTATGAGAGATGTGAAGAGAAAGATGTGAGAATGTATGATGCGATATCCAAAGTCTTCGTGATACAAAAGTGTGAGAAGACAAGTAAATGCGATATATGGGTGAATAATGAAAGATTGGAGCAAGTTGAAGAATTCTGCTATTTGGGTAATATTTTCTTAGATAATGGAAGAATAAAGAGGGATGTCGAAGAGTGTAACAATAGAAAACAAAATCAATGGGGCACTTAAACATATATATTCAAACTGGACAGTATTAAAATTTGCTAAGATGGTAGACCACAAGAGTATTTTGGTACCAGCTTTGATGTATGGGAGTGAAATGTGTACATGGGTCAAGACTGGCAGGAGTCGAATAAATGCTGTAAAAATGCGTGCACTAAGAATACATAGGGTGACAATGTATGACAAAATATAGAATGAAGTGATAAGGGATGAATATGAACTTCGTGTTGAGTAACATGAAGAAAAGCACTCTTAGATATATGTTATATGGTATAGGCACGTGGAACGAATGAATGGGCTTTACTAACAAAACAAATATAAATGTAAATGTAAGTGGAAGGCGTGGTAAAAAAAACAAGGAAAGCATGGTTGTATTAAGTGTATATTTTAAAAGAAGGCAATGTAAAAAGACAAACAAATAGGAGAAGCTGTGTGAGAAAGTGAAATGAACGTAGAAGAGGCGAAAAATGTTTCACGATAGAAAATTCTAGAGCTCTTTGCCTACCCCAACTGAGAAACGGCGTAACGTATGTACATTATCCGGCGGTAAGTAATACACATCGGGCTTAAGAAAGAGACTGTCAGCCATAATCCGCTAACTTCGGCTATGTAGAGCGTAGTCTCTGTCATTTATACACGTGTTCCGTCGCGATTTGTCAGTCGTTGTCAAGCGTTCTAGGGTGTGGTCGTGCGACAGATATGACGCTCTACAAAGCTGAAGTTAGCCGATTATGGCAGACAGTCTTTTTCTTAAGCCCGTTGTGTATTACTTACTGCCGGGTACTGTATTTATTTTGATAAAAAATATTACATAAAAACATTACAATAAATCGCAAAAAATATCATAAAAATAAAAGTCCACTCTTTCCTGTCAAGTGGCTTAGTTAAATCCAAAATCTTAAAACTCAACCTAAATAGCAAGTTATAAAAAATATCTATTTCCAACAATCCATTTACTTAAAGTATGCCAGTGGGATACTCTATACTCCTTGTTCGATAATAGGATATATTTGAAACTTAATATAAAATAAAAACGAAAGGAATTACATTGATTCGTGTGGTAATGCAAATATAACGAAATTCATGGAACCATAAACAATATTTCAATGCACTGACATTTCGTTATACTGAATATGGGAGAAATATGAATGGTTGAATTATTATAAAATAGGCACTAAGTACCAAAAAAAAAACAAAAAAAACTAAGTATGCAGTTTCATTATATATGGCATATAGAACGAAACTATACTTTTTTTTTTTTTTTTTGGTACTTACTGCCTATTTTAATTCAACCATTCATATATAGAAGTGAAATAAATACTTCATTATTTCAGAACAAAATGCTATAATTTATTTTTTCAATGAAATATGTTATTTTGACCACTGTATTCTTAACAATACATGTAATATTTTCCGGGCATCTGTGCTACAGGATAGATAACGAAACTTTCAGATCAGCATCATCGTTTTCTGTAACGTGCTACATATTTAATTCCGAGATTCAAAAGTTGCAAAATATTGTATTTACAATTTAGAGGTAAAAATTGACGTGTTCTAGCTCGCATGTCAAATTATGTGCTGATCAATTGAAACTATCACCCGTAAAAGGGTCTATCGTCATATAAGGGTCATATGAAATAGACCCTTCTACGGGCCGATAGCTTCAATTATCTATTGAAATAAGATTTTTATCTTTTCATTTGAGCGTCTAAATTCATTGACCATTTGTTAAATATTGCACGTGTCGTTTACGCCAATTGGTTTGGATCCTATCAGCGCCGTTTTAGGCCAAAAAAATGTTCGTTATACTGTTTTTTTTATTTCCTCATATGCTTTTTTTTAATAGGCAATTCATTCAAACTAGGGTGATTTGTGTGATATTCTTTTATGTATGCTCGTTCGATTCAACAAAAAATATTCGTTAATCTTAAAATTTCATTACTAATAAGGGATGAATGCGAATTTAAGGCTGATGTGTTAAATAAGATGTAGAAGAGCACGCTGAGATGGTTTGAGCATGTAGAACGAATGAATGAAGAAATACCAACAAAACAAATATACAGTGTAAATGTGAGCGGAAAGTTGTATCCGTTAAAAATGTATAAATAATTTCATTATAAATGTAATTGCTAGTAAGAAAGATGATATTTTAAGAAATAAAATAAACGCAATAAAGGTGGTGTTTTCCCTTTTTGATTATCTTCTGTATGAGACGACTCAACGTGTCTGGTAAGGTCAACACATATTCATCTATCTGAAAATTGTGGGGTCACAATTCTAAGAAATTATTACTGGTACAAAAAACCTACAGACGCAAGTAGGTACTGAAGCACTTTTACAACCCAAATATACGACTCACGTGAGCTTTATTTCTATTGAGGAGAAATATAAACTTAAGAGGGTCGACTATCAAAGAAGTTTTATGAGAGCTAGGTTTGTGGTTAAAATAAAATGATTGAAATGAATTCTTGAAAACATATCAACTTCGTTAAGTTGTTATTATATATTTAAAAACGTTTTCACTATTTATTTATCACGATATACGTCCTATCAGAAACACAGAATTCCATAAAATCCTTTCATCAAATCGGTGTACAACCTGGCACTTCACAGCTTTCGAAACCGTGGCAAATTAGTTTTTGAGGAGGGGTTAGGAGATGTATAGCTGTTGTAATAATTTATTTTAAGGGCGTTGGGGGTTAACCATACGACCCCGAGACCTGGGGTAACCCTAACGATGACTCACCCTGGAGTCTTATTTGTGAATATTTGCCTCTTACAACCCACAGAAAATAGTTAAAATTTTAGAACAGAACTCTGCTGCGAGAAATCCATCCACCTTCAACAGTATGTGACGGATTCGAGAGAGAAATGTGTATTCTTAATTTCTCTCGATATTTCAGGCGCCTTCGACAATGTCGCTGGCCTATCTATCATTTTGAATATATTAAAACTCCTCAACATTCCACGGAACATTGTCTACTTGTTCAAGAAAGTACTTCAATAGTCATTACAGCGTGGTGGTAGTAGGGTCGAACTGAAGACTACCGGAAGAGGCTACTTGAAAAAAAGGTGGTATTCTTCTCAACCTGTGACCCCACGGGGAGTCTATTATAATTTCTACTGTGAGAAAATCTTAAAATTCTTTTTGATTTCCACACCAGGCTAATAAACTATTTAAATGCAGCTGTTACATTATATTTTATTAAAATCTGACGGACTTGTGCTACTTTTTTTGATTGAAATTGAAACTCTGTGCAGTAGACCCGGCGAACAAAGGATTAGATACGATGGAGATAGTTTGAGTATGTTTATCTTAATTTTAATATATTTTCTTAACAATTAATGGCGTTAATCAGCTATTTCAGTAGAATAAGTGCATTATCCGAGTCAGTCGACTTAAACAAACATTGCACAACCATAATTTACTCTGGAGACTTGACAAACAGATCACCATCCCGAATTGACACTAAACTGCGTCTACAAAACACTTTAGAGATATTGAGTGCTCAAGTTTCTTAGTCAGTGTTATAAGGTCATTTGGAGTTTACATTGCGGTTTTATGCCTACGTTTCGAGAACGTTGCAGCTCTCATTTTCAGGGCTCGTTAGTTATCAACAGTGAGGACACTTAGTACAATTTGGGGGGAGGGATTCTAATAGTCCTTCATTTTTAACTTAAAAAGGCAGTTGGTGGGAGGTTAGTTCTTATTTTTTCATAAAATATTCACGGTGATTAGCGCTGTAATAATTTGAAGTGTAACAACAGAAAATAAATATTATAGCATTATCTATTATACAATATAATTTCAATATATTTTTTAATCGAGTTGTCAAAATAAATCTTAATGATACTTCACAGAGGCCGTTCCGGATTGGGTTTTTTTTATGGGAGCTTCTGGAACACGCCGTTCCGGCTAAGAAAACATATTATATAATATACTTCATTAAAAAAACAAAATTTATGTTATTTATTCTTTCAGGATGCCGTTCCGACTGGCGTAATTTTTAAAGAAAGATTCCGGAACGCCATCCCGGATGAAAAATAAGTCTTTATATTTATAATCCATTTTGTATATATAGTGTTTCTTTATCTGGTAAGTCTGTTCAGTCAATACTCAGTGTTGTTCTGGAGGAAATAAAATAAATGAAAACTTACCGCATTGTAGTAATAATCTTCGAAGGCGGGCACGGGCAGGGAGTACCCCGAGAGGCTGGCGGAGTCGCAGGGGCGGACGGCGGCGTACGGCGCCATGGGGCTGCGGGAGACGCATTGCCCCATAAGACCTACTCAGGTCCTGGAATCACATATAAATAACCCATGAGTAAAAATACTTTGTTTTAGTCAAAGACAGTTTATTCCCCTTCATATAACGGTATAACCCTACCGGTTTCAAGGTTTTCACCTCATCATCAGGGGAGCACAAACGAGACTGAATTATGTTAGAACTGGTACCGACATACAAACACATCTAACGGTAAAAATTCGGGTTGAGGATTATGGGTGAAGGGAGGCAGGAGACAAGTTCAGCGAGCAGCGGTGAGATCTTGGGACGACGACGCTCAGCGTTGAGAATGCGATGAAGAAGTAGAAGAAATGCTTAAGCTTTCATACGAAGGTGATCCTGTATGGAATGGTAGAGGTATAAATTGCGGTCAACTCGTAGTTCATACAAGTGATGATTTTTATTTTTCTTTCACTGTCAATAAAGTAACGATTGATGAACAACATATTGATCAGAATCAGGTCAATCAATGGTAACGATTGATGAACAACATATTGATCAGAATTAAAGTTGTACATATGTGTACACATAATACCATCGAGTCATTTCCTTGTAGGGGTAGACAAACAAGCCCGAACACCAGACTTTCCTATCTCGACAAACATCCTTCGCCTTTTTTACATCCATACACCTTCATCTCTCTTTACGATTTTTCTGACTTTTAAAGTTTAATTTTGTCAACATATCATTCATTTGATCCAACAATACTTTACTACGCATATCACTCACATTAGCACTGTATAATTGTTTTGTTACTCTTTTTTCATTCATTCGTTCCACATGCCTCAACCATCTCAGAGTGGTCTTTTTTATCTTACTTAACACATCAGCTTTAACCTCATATGTATCATTCATCTCTTTTCCGTATTAAGTTATACGAGTACATTGTCACATCGTGTATTCTTCTCAGTGCACACAATTTTACATTTATTGAGCTCCTTTCGCGTCCAAGTTTAAACATAAAAATTGTGAATTGATGTAAAATAGCTGACAAATGAAACTTGTAAATGGATGTAAAAAAGGCAGCGAAATATTAAAATAAGTGAACGTGAGAAAGACAGCTAGATTAAATATCAGCTGTGATCAGATGTCACTTCTCAGAAAATTGTAGGTTTGTGTAATATTTTACAGCTTAAATTTACGATTTGCTACAAAAAATACTGTGGTTTTCCTGTTATTTTTTTAATTTTGCATTTATCCTTTTGTGTACATGGTACATTTGGTTTCAAGTATCCCGATGATATCCGAAAAAATGGTATCAGTGTGGTAAAATAATTCGCCTGGTAACAATACTCACACGTGCTAGACGTGTGCGTGTATTGTTTCTTCATGTGCGGTAGAATTGCTAACACGTGTGATTACGAACGAGTTCCGTGCCTACTCTAGAGGCTTTAAGCCCGAAGGGTCAATTATTGGGGCTGAAAATAATTTTGTATTCCAATTCAATATAGTATGTATAAATTACCAATTTGGATAAGTTGAACAGTGTTATATGAGTTGTATTTCTCCTTATACAGCAATTTACCACCAACCAGCTTAAGTTGTAATTTGTTTTATAAAACAAATTACAATGTCTTTAAACCTCCACAATGTTAATGCCTTAACTATAAATAATATATTATGTTTTGAATCCATGGCAAGTTTTACAGAAGTTGAGAAACTCAAAGTAGAAAGGAATGTCTAAAAAATGTCTAAAAAAAAATAATAGGAAGACTAGAAAAATAGAATCGGACTAGGAACAGAATGAAAACCGAAGGAACATTAGTATGAAGGGATTGTTTTCGGTCCCGTATTCACGAAGTGGGCTGTTAAGAGTATCACCACTTGCACACGGAATTACCTTGTTGAATGAATTTTCTGATATCGACATCGAGTGGAGATTAAACTCCTTGATAAACTTTTAAGATATAACTGAGTTACTTCACAGGGAAGCATGAGTAACATTGTTTCTGTTGTCATTGTGCTATATTTATACTTATTTTTTTTCTTGTTATTTGATGTAATTGGGTTAAAACCTGTATCAAATGCAAAATAAAATACTTTTAATCATGTAATTTTAACTGTATTTAAGATGGTGCACTTCTAACAACAATTACAGGTAACCCCCGTTCATCGCGACCCCGGTGAATGCGGATTCGTTATAACGCGGTATTTTAAACAACACTTGTCCGGCTTCGACACATTCCAGAAATCGTCATAATGTGTAGTTGCACGAGCGAGCTATCTTTCTTTTTCGTTCACTCACATAATACACATGTACATATATACGTAAATTCACGAGCGTGAGTGAGACAAAATATGTAGCTATCAGAAACATCGACGAAGCGTGGAATGAAGTCACCCAATATTGTATGAAGAGCGTTTGGAAAAGGTTGTTCAGAGAAATTAATGATCAAATGAATTACGAAAATGATATTCAAAATATCGTCGAAGATATTAAGTGTTAAAATAATCGAAAAGGCCCTTTCTCATCACAATCAATGCATGCAGCTGTTAGAAGAAAATAACGAAGATTATGAGCGAGTGAGTGCTGTAAAGCGTGGTTGAAATGGATCATTTGACGGTTATAGACAAATTTTACTCAATAAACGTAGAGAGGCTAAACAAGGAAATCTAGATTCTTTTTTGCAAAGCGGGAAAAAAATGAATTACTATATATTGTATATGACATTGTTATTTAATGTTTATTTTAAAAATAAAACGTTTTTTAGAATCTTAAAATAACTTTTTTTAAATCCCCCGTTGATCGCGGAATTTCACTTATCGCGGCCATGTCCGGAACGTATCTCCCCCGATCAACAGGGGTTACCTGTATATATTATTATATGATAGTTTTTTAGAAACACTTTAAATTAACAAAACAGAAAAAAATACAGCATACTACGCATCTTTATAGCACAAGGTGAGAAAAATCGTTTTAAAAGAGTGTGGTTAAAAGCATTGTTTTTTTTGTGAGGGTATTGTATATTATTATGAATTCAAACAATGAGAAAATAAAACTATTGTTAGTAGATTCTCTCTTACTATCCTAAATACAATAAAATGCTCTAAATCCCCACCATGAAGAGAAATCAACAATTTTATTGTTAAAATATAACAAACACTAATAAAGTTATATTATATTAAGTAATAAATATTACATAGAAAAGTTATTTCATCTAAACTTATGTAAGAAGCCATTTGAGGTGAGATATGGAGTAATTGTCGGTGTCATTTAAGTGCACACATTAAATGCACCATTCTTTCTTTTTTTTTTTTAAAGTTCGCCAACTTATCGCGACAGCTGTTGTTATAGGTGTCATATTTGGGTATTGGTGCAAATTGCGTAGCAAACTTATTGTATTGCAAAACATTTTATATTGCGCTGGATATGTTGAAAGCATTTTATAAGACAGCAATTCCCAATTGAGCAATATCACCCCCATTTATGGGGTGTTGAGGTATACTGAATTATCAGGGAGGATAGGACTTTCAAATGGGTTATTATGGTGTTTATTAAATATACATAAATAAATACCATCACACCGTTCCCTATCGGGGTAGAGAGAGAGCAAAGAGAGCGCCATACCTTCATATCGTGACACACATCTTTCGCCTCTTCTACATCCATACACATTCTCAAACATCATCTACGATTTCTCTGACTTTAAATTAAGTTTTTTTTCATAATATTGTGAACTAGATCCAACCATATTTTCATTGGTTTTCCTCTACCACACCTTCCACTCACATTTACACTGTACATTTTTTTGTGAGTTTTCCTTCATACATTCGTTCTACATGCCCAAACCATTTCAGAGTGCTCTTATTGATTTTACATAATACGTCAGCCTTAAGTTCACATTCACATCTGATCACTTCATTCCGTATTCTGTCATATATTGTTACCTATGTATTCTTCTCAGCGCACGCATTTCTACAGTATTTATTCCACTCCTTACTTTTTCTACGTTCACTTCATTCCAAGTCCACCATTAAATACACCAGAATTTTTTTTTGGTATTTCCGCTACATCTCCTCAACTCTCCACTAATGGGATGGAAACGTGAATACAGCCAGGAAGCATCACGTAGGATCGAGCCTTTTGATATGTGGACCTACAGACGAATCCTCAAGATTCCCTGGACAAATAGTGCGACAAATGCGGAAGTGCTTGTTCGTGTGTATAATGAGCAAGAACTACTTAGAAATGTTAGTTCAGGGTACAAGATACATTATTACACAACAGATCATCCAGGGAAAAATAAATGGCAGCAGAAGACGACACCGTATCTCTTGGCAGTATATCTTGGCGATACACCTGAGTGAAAATAATAGTAGAGACGAGGGACTTATGGTCCGATATCAGGGGAAAAGGGAAATGATTCGCAACGCATTTTTGTTATTCTTCTAAAGTGACTAATGACCTGCAGTTCAAACAGCTCAGAAACTTCCCAGTACTTTCACAGGGAATTTCAAATGCAACAAAACTATCCTTTGACGCCACTAGATCAGAGTAGCCAATCGGTCCGAAGATGAACCGATGTAAGGTTAAGAAGAGTTCCCTTCGGAAATTACTGACTCGGTTTTCATCGCAGTACCACAGAATGTGCTCTGCGGATTGATCCAGATGGCCGCAAAAATTGCAACAGGGCGAAGGGACAAAATTGAAGCAAAAAAGTTTTCCATTTAAGCTCCCATGGCCAGAGAGAAATTAGATAGGCCAATAGTTTAGGGAACCGAGACGCGCCCTGATGCAAGGAAAAAATTTAAATATCTGTCAGAAAAAAAGGATGACGAAAAATCAGGAAACACACGTTGTCACTGAAGGGATATTGACAGTAAAAATCCAAATTCTAAATTATATTATAGATGTTTGCGGCCTAACTAGTAAGAGTCTGTGTTTCAGCCCGAGAGTTGGTTTCAGTTCCCGTTGGAACACAATATATTTTTAAAAGATCCGCCTAATTTTTATTTTATTTATTTGTTTAACGCCTTTTTAACATTCAGGTTCGTTGGGAGATATTACCACATGGCAATAAGCCCAACTAATTGTACTGTGTACAACGAAAGCGTAATATAACAATAACAAAATACACGGAACTCAAGTGTCACAATAGTCCAATTGTTAATGCTCTAAAAACAAATGCCGTTTATCTCTCATGTAAAATTTGTTGGTTTTAAGATGTCACTTTACTTAAAATGAAGCAATTTGCATACATACCATTACGAAGTTTCCATGTTGGGATAGGCTGAGAAGAGAGAGCGCCAGACTTAACTATCTTGACACACATGCTTCGCTTCATCCACAGTCATACATATTTTCATAAAGATCTCACGATTTCCATTCTTACTAACTTTTCCTTCTTTCAAAATATCATTCACTTGATCTAATCATAATTTTACTTGATCTTCCTCTACCACGCCTTCCACTCACATTTGCATTACATATTTATTTTGTCAGCCTTTCTTCATTAATTCGTTCCATGTACCCAACCCACCGAGAGTGCTCTTCTTCATCTTACTCAAAACATAAGCCTTTACTTCACAGTCATCCCTAATTGTCACCTCTTGTATTATTATAAGTACACACATTTCTACAAAATTTATTCGGCAGTTTTCAGTATTTTGCCACGTCCGCGTTTCACTCCCATACATCAAAGATGGTACATGTACTTAAATACTGTTGTGAACAATCATCTTAGCCGATTTTCATACTGTCCGGTTTGATTTTATATTTTAGTGACCTTTTGACTTTGTATGCTATTTCTACACTCGATATCTCTCGTCAATCTTACACCTTCTGATAAAATACTACCTAAATAGCAGAATTTCCATATAACTCATCCATATATCGCATTCACGTTCCCTGTAACGTGTTTTTCCGCTATTTTTGATTTCACAATATTCATGATCAGATTATTTACTTTACATGTTTTATGATAATAGAAATTCAAAAGAATATAATCATCAATCACGAATAACAAAACGCGGTATATAAATATATAATTAGTAGGCATTTATTTAACTCAGAAGTGAGTTTTAATTAAAAGCTATATCATAAAACAACCATTTGTCTCGGTGAATTGAGAAGAAAAAAATACGTCTTACGAATATAATAGGCGCGGGAGCGAAGCGCGGCGCGGCGCTGAGGAGTTGATTAATTCTTGAAGGCGTGCGAGACGAGAGGTCGGTCAACTTTGAGAGCCACTAGGAGTAGCTGACATCAATAGTAACGTTCTTTGGAATTCAATAAACCGATTCCTCGCAAAATACACCTTTGTTTATGAAAGAATGGCTGTACTTAGTACAGCAGACGGAATATATAGAAGCAAAAAGGATCAACAATAAGCACTTATGTCATACAAAACTTGTGCAACTATATATGTAATTAGAATATGCATAAGCAGTTTGAACTCTTCATCGGCTCAAATATAAGAAAAATATTGAACAAATACAAAAAAAAATTAGATATCTATGGTACAGAACAAAGTGTTATCACTTAAAATAAACGAAACAAGGCAAACGTTTCACAATGTGTTACTATAGAAACCTCGAAACACGAAAGGGATAATCCATTACGATATTCCTACTGAAGGTTTTCAAAGGAAGCTTTAAAGGTATGTCACGATACTAGAAGCACTAAGTTTATATGGCCCCGATAAATATAGCCGTGCAAGGAATCAACATCTGTTCTACATACTAACTTACAGAACGAATATCATGACTAGACACTCAGGTACGCGTGGTATAGAGATATTGAACCAACTAAGTGACATTGTTGATATATTCTCGGCACCGCTTAGCAGTATAAGAAGAATCTTGGGTGATATTCTCCCTTATGAATAAGCTTGTAGCAGACCATCTTTGTGTAACAGGAGAAATTCAAAGAGAAGAGAAGAGAAGGTCAAAAAATATTTATAATGCAAATATGCAGACCGCTCTCAGATTTGTCCGTTGTAAAACTGTTATTTTGCACCTAAGTGCGATTTATGAATTCACTGTAAAAATGTATCGAATCACAAAAAATGGTGCTCTAAATATTGTAGCACGGACGTGGAAAAACAACCGAATAAATGTTGTAGAAATTTTTACACTGAAGAGTATACATGGTGAGACAATGTATGACATCAAACGGAATAAAGTGATAAGGAATGAATGTGAACTTAACGCTGATGTGTTAAATAAGATGAACAAGAACACTCTGAGATGGTTTAAAATGTAGAACGAATGAATGAAGAAAGACTAAAAAAACAAATATTATTTATAGTGCCAATATAAATGGAAGGCTTGGGAGAGGAAGACCAAGGAAAATGTGGCTGGATCAAGTGTATGATATTTTGAAAGAATGAAATTTAAAGTAAGTGAATTCGTAGGAGTTGCAAAGGCGTGTCGAAATAGAAAAGTCTAGCGCACTATCAATTCTGCCTATTCCGACAGGTATATGGCGTAATGGTATGTTCACACATGTATAATAATAATAATACAAGGACAATTTATATAGCGCAGTTTAGAGAGCACAATATCCACAAGGGCGCTCTAGCTAAGGATTCGAACCTACTCAAATATATAATAATAAAAACTGCTGTATTTAAACGCTTCTTGCTTCACACAACACCCATATATCTAATACTAAGAGGTAGACCATTCCACGCCACAGGAACAACAATGGCAAAAACTGTATTATAATTCGCCCTATTGGATTGATTTGGAACAATCAATTTATTAAATGATGAATAAATCGACCTCAAAGTTCTACTTCTTTCCGCAGGAACATCCCTCAGATATTCGAAAGATACAATGAAGACATCCTATTATTGGACTTGAATATAAAGAGACAAAGTTTGAAATCAATCCGTTCGCGACCTAAAGCCAGTGTAAATGTTTAGAAGCGAACCAACATGGCAATATTCATAACTACCATATCAACATAGCAGCTGTATTCAAAACAGACTGGAGAAATTTGTGAATCAGGCAAACAAGAATAGTGTTACAATAATTCAGACGCGGCACAACAAATGAATTAATAAATTTTGTTTCTATTGTTGGAAGACTTCGATTTGTCTTTTTAAGAAAGGATTGTATTGTATTACTTTCGTTGTATACAACACAACCTGGCGGGCGTATCTCCTTGTAACTAGAAAGATGTTAAAGAGGCTTTAAGTGAAAACCAAACAGGAATCTCTTTTTAAAAAATCTTGCTTCCAGAGGGATTTGATTCCGCAACCTCCGGATTGGGAGACAGGTGTCTTACCAACTAGACTACGGAGGTCATCTAGGCCAAGGATGTATGGTAAAAGATTGTAATATATTTCGGTAACTGTTCTTCGAATATTCTTAAGATAAGTTCCACTCGCTACAAGATCAGAAAGGAGATTGCTCAATGCAAAATAGTGGTTGTCTTCGAGACAGATATTGTAGTTGATTCCAATCGGAATGTGACCATTCACCGTATTGATCAGATTGCCTCTGATTCTTATCAGAAGCGGCCATTTGGCACAGTGATATACCGATTCGAGTGTGATTGGTTTTATTGAAATTCGGAGATTGAATAGTGCAATAAATTAATTCTGGCCTAGTTTTTCTGTCAGAATTCAGAGATTTGTCAGTGCAAGTATATTATTTATTTTTAATTATTTATTAGATCAAGTAATCTATGATATATACATTTGAGAGGCTATACCCATAAACAAATTTATTGATTAACCCTTATCATGGCATTGTAACACAGGTGTTACACTAATTTAGTTTTTTTTTTTAAATTCAGAAACTAGAACGTTATTTCAAATATGGCAACACACTCAAATACTATACATACACTATTGTATACAGTGGTATCATCTGGTGATAAATATTAACAACGTTACAAGCTTTCAAACGACATCGGCTCAACATGTCTGGACAGCGTGGGTGCTTTTTGAAAATTGGGGTAAATAATCTAAATATCTTATTAATCACTACATGTAGAGAAAAATTATTCAAACCATTTTATTTGTTGATAATTCAGTTCTATGTAAATTTTGTTCTTGTTTTAGATTATATTAGGTCCTTACATATGAAATTGGCGTTTTGCCGTACTGGCAACTTTGATCTCAAATATCTTCTCTTTGGTTAGGAATTCCAAATTAAAATTTATACAGCTATTTACTCAAGTATTTGTGTTTCGAAAATTATAATTCATTTGTTTTTTCCTCAATTGTTTTTTTTCTTTGCGTCACTCAGTTTACAAAATGGAAAACTTGAAATATCGCGTTATTTACGAGTACGAGTTCCACCGTGGCACCAGTGCTGCAGAAACGGCTCGAAGGATTAATGATGTGTATGGCGACGGTGCCGCAAAAGAAAACACATTGCGTTTTTGGTTCCAACATTTTCGTTCTGGAAATTTCGACCTGCAGAAAAAGCCCCGTGGACGGCCGGAGACCAAAGTTGATAATGAAGAATTGAAGGCTATTGTGGAAGCGGATCCATCGCAAACCACGTCCGAGTTAGCTGCAGGCTGCGGTGTTAGTGATAAAACTGTTTTAATCCACTTGAAGCAAATTGGGAAGGTGAAAAAGCTTGAAAGGTGGGTACCTCACGAATTGAGTGAAGCAAATCAACAAACGCGCGTTGACTGCTGCGTTGCATTACTCAACCGGCACAATAATGAAGGGATTTTGAATCGAATCATTACCTGTGATGAAAAGTGGATCCTGTATGATAATCGGAAGCGCTCATCGCAATGGCTGAACCCTGCCGAACCAGCCAAACCATGCCCCAAGCGAAAATTGACTCCAAAAAAGTTACTTGTGAGCGTTTGGTGGACTAGTGCTGGTGTCGTTCACTACAGCTTTCTTAAATCTGGCCAGACGATTACGGCAGATGTCTATTGTCAGCAACTGCAAACCATGATGGAAAAGCTAGCTGCTAAACAACCGAGGCTGGTTAATCGCTCTAGGCCACTGCTGCTTCATGATAACGCTAGACCACACACTGCACAACAGACGGCTACCAAATTAGAAGAGCTTCAATTGGAATGTCTAAGACATCCATCGTACTCTCCGGACCTTGCCCCAACAGATTACTATTTTTTTCGAAATTTGGATAACTTCTTGCAAGGGAAAAAATTCAACTCCGATGGGGCAGTCCAAACCGACTTCAAAGATTTTATTGATTCCCGTCCGAATGGTTTTTTTAGTAAAGGGACCGATGAACTACCTATGAGATGGCAAAAGTGCATAGATAGCAATGGTACATACTTTGATTAAATAAATATATTATATTAAAAAAAAATCAACTTTATGTTCCTCCCAAACAAAACGCCAATTTCATATGTAAGGACCTAATATAATCATTTTATAGCCCTTTTGTGTTTATTAAAATTGTTATATTGGCAATATAACGTGGGTGTTACATATAAAAAAACTATAATGAAAAGTTGTGATTTTTTCCCTCAATTTTCCTTCATAACTTACCATATAACAAGGAATCACCAAAGAAAAACGTTAATATTTGGATAAATTGAACTTTGCCAAGATAAGGGTTAAGAACTAAAGGACTAATCTATAATAATTTATATAAACTTTAAAATATTAAAGAAAGGACCCTAATTGGTAAATTAAATTTTAATTACCTACATATACGTAATTTTTATTTTTAATAATCTTAATATTCAATTTCTTAGAAATAGTCAACACCTACATACTCGTACTAACTTATAAACTAGATAGCAATTCTTACAACTAATTATTTAACATGTATGGTAAATGCCCACTCGTTCAGGCTACTTGCATTGCAAATATATTGTATTTTAACAGTAAATTCTACTAATTACATTAATTCCCGCTACACATATTTCTACCTCCTATCCCAAGCATCTTTTCAGTCGAAATGACCCCGGTTCGTTCCGCCTGAAGAGAGCCTCGGGGTTCGAGGTTAACACATGTGTAACGGGGATTAATGTTATTAGTGGAATAGCAAAGTTATTTAGATTTAAATATTCTAAAACGGAGTTCTACAAAGTTAAAATCTAAACTTTAAACAAAATATTGTATGTTATTTGAATGAATCTGGTTGGACAAAATTCAAACTCAAACACCAAAGTGCTGCGTCGAGCAGGTGTAGAAAGAGAGCTCTTAAACACTATTAAATGCTAAAGATTGCATATCTGGGTCATATATTGAGAGGAGAAAAAAAACAACATCCTAAAATTAATATTGAAGGTCGACGCGGAATCGGTATAAGGCGCCAGTCTCGGTTACGCAACATTCGTGAATGGACAGTTGGTAACATGCTGGTCTTGCAGCCGAGGATTTCGAGTTCGGTTTTCGATAGTATTTCTTCCTTCTAACTCCATTCCACTATGTAAATAGATATTTTGAGTCTTCTCTCCAAAGCTGCCTGTTATGGACAAGATTTCATACTACTCCCAGCGCTCGGATGCCCTCGTCCACACCATCCATCCATATTTCCCTTGGATGAACTCGTCGTCATTTTCCGTCAACATAGTCCATATCACATTATCAAAAGTACAAGAAATTTTCTTGTAAAACTGGAGACGATGATAAGCACTCATCAACTTATTCAAGTGACTTTAATATTTTACAAAAATACTCGTACATATCATCACGCCGTGTCTCTCACGGGGTAGATAGAGAAAACAGATCTCCAAACTTTTCTATCCATGCACACAACTTTAGCGACCTCCACATTCATACATGTCATCATGCACAATCCTCTATTATTCACACTTCTCATTTTCCCTTCTTTCAAAAGCTGCTCCATTTGGTCCAGCCACATTTTCCTCAGTCTACCTCATCCACGCACACTTTATACTTCTGACTTGTATTCTTCCATGATTCATTCTCTCGACATGTCCAAACCATCTTAAAGCTCCTTTCTTAAAACACCAAATTTATAAATGCATTCATTTCTGAAGTCTTCTTTCCCAAACCTTGATACTCCACAAATTTTCCTTAGTGCACGCATCTCCACGGAATTAATCTTACTCTTATCCTTCTTAAGACAAGTCCAAGCTTTACTTCCATACACCAAGGTGGGCACCAACACACTATTATGTACTGTCGTTTTTACGACTGTCGATATCGCGTGGTTGTTATACATACTATATAGTACATTATGTATTTCGTTTACCTTTCGTTCAATGTCCCTTTCAACTCGCGCATCACACGTAAAAAAATTACGTATTAACTTTAATTTAAATATTAAAAAAAAATGTTATTGAAAATTCCAATGAACTCGTGTTGGGCTATTCCTGTATTGGGAATAAAAATAGATAAAATTATTAATGTATGTAGGCTCTTGATAAAATTGCTTGACTTTTTAGGATATGATAAAAAAGTAGCGCACATAAAATTTTGAATTGCCTTCAGCCAGCACGTTTTTAACTAAACATAATATTATAAATCCTTTCACTAGTCAGCGATCTGTCGATAACATTTCAATGGAATGGGCTAGTTTTTATCGTGGTCTGGCCAACATGCAGAATTTGAATGCAACTGTTATTCGCTTTATTGAAAAATAATGCAGATTTAGCAGGGCGATCGTTGATAAAATGCAAATGCTCTTGAGTAAGTATTTGTATGTATGTAAATCATTCGTAATTTCTATTTATCAAAGCGTTGTGATGAGTATTTGAAAACTGTAAACGACACACTCGTACCAATTCAAACTATTGCAATATGTTGTTCGCCAAGTAGTTTCGTATTTCTAGGATACATATCGTTAGAAAAAGGTCGTTTCTTACTTTATTGAAAACATGCTAAATGTATACTATTGTATAATTTATGAAAGGTAATAATTGAGCGCATTTTCGGTCATTGTTTACCCAAATTGATGGAGCGTATTTAGCGTCATTTTGAAGATAGAACGAAATAAATGTTTTTTTTCAAGGCATGATGTTTTTTTATTACCGCAAAGAAAAAAATGCGACACACACTAAGAAAAACATATGTATGTGCAATGTATGGCGACGCAGCAGTAAGCCATTGTCTATTCTGAAAGCCCAGTTACCACTAATGATGACGAAATCAAGACTTATTAAGTTCTATGACATTTGGTGCATTTTAGCGTTTCCATTGGACCAAGAATTACGAAATTACTTTTCGGACCCAATACATTACCTGAATCCGAAGAAGAATAATAATTAAATGACAGCGTATGTTGTATTGCATTTAGTTTCGTTGTACGTTGTAATACAACAGCTGTCTTATGTTTCGTTTCATTACAGAATACAGCTGTCACAACATCAGATACTGGATTAGAGTATGATGTGTTGTTGAATGGTTCTTCTAGCTCAAAATAGCAAAGCTTTTGCCTAAGCAATCAAACCAAAGTCGGAAGACCTGGTTTGGTACTCCAAACAATTGAGGAGATGTTCCGTGCCGCCAAAGACAGATATATTCTCAAGAGTGCTCGCCGACGTCAGGTGGACCGGATATACCATGTACATGTAACATACATGTACTGACTCACAAACACACACACGCAAACACACACACACATGTCGTCATCGGTGCTCGGCCTCATAGTCGAAGATCCCCTCGCCATGTCAACGCAAAACTAAGTCGTGGAGTTTTGCCATTTTTTTAAGTGAGTGATCTGTTGCATACGAGCAAACTCACCGGACTCACCGCTGTACTGGATCCGATGGCACACCGAAGTGAGACGATCGGAGCACACCGGCATGATTTTTCCTTTTTTTTTTTTGAAAGTATATATATGACTGAAGTCATAGGTATCCTTACATCCCCGAATACTAGGCGGGAAAAGGGCTGTATCATTTGAGGGAAGTAGCACAGCGCGGGGTTCTAACTGTCGACGTTCCGCACGGAAGTCTAGTGCGTTACCACGCAGCCATGCACCTCATAATGCACACACACTAACACAGTACGTTTTAGTTCGAGAGAGCGATAGAAAATCTGTGCTCTCTGGCTTTCCTGAACTAAGAATTTTCATGAATTTTGATTATAACTTAATATGATTTAATGACTTAATTCCACATTATAGTGGCATCCATCGAATTACTCAAGAACGATAAATAATTTAACAGTTTTGCAATAATATCGTTAACACTGTTCAGTTGTACTATCCTTAATATACAGGTGCACCTTGGCCTAGTTAGTCAGGTGTCTGTCTTCTGACACGGGGGGTTGCGGGTTCATACGGATTAGCAACACGAAAGACGATGGACAGCGAATTATGTGTCCCTGCCAATTGTTATAAACCCGAAAGCTCGATTATTATAAACCCGAAAGCTCGATTATTATAAACCCGAAAGTTCGATTGTTATAAACCCGAAAGTTCGATTAACGGGGTCGAAATTTCAGCGTTTTGTTTTTAAACTTTCCGGGCATTAGATATTAAAAAAAATCCAACGAAAATTATAGAATTGAGACGGATATGGTTTTTTTTTTATATTTTTGGGGAGATATATCATTTAACCTACATAAAACTATTATATTCAGATGTTGTACTTCAGTTGTTATAGTTCATATCATAACATATCTACAATACTAATTATACTCGTAATGTATACACATGCAATTGTTCTCATTAAACTAAACTTTAGGTTCTCCGGAATTCAATTGCTCTCATCAATCTAAACTTTAGGTTCTCCGGAATTCAATTCTTCTCATCAAGCTAAACTTTAGGTTCTCCGGAATTCAATTGTTCTCATCAAGCTAAACTTTAGGTTCTCCGGAATTCAATTGTTCTCATCAAGCTAAACTTTAGGTTCTCTGGAATGAAATCTATCATTTTTAGGTCAAATTCAAACGACAAATTACACAAAATCTTCGTGGACTGTGGTTTTTAATATTTCAGCAATCTTTCGTATAGTAGAACACTGATTATTCTCGATCAAAGCCTTGATACCATTTCCGAATATCGTACCACCATTACGGATTTTAAACTAAATTTGACAAACACGATAGCTTACTGCAGAGTCGGTATACACTGTACATATGAGTATATTTTTTGTTTTGTGTCGCATTTTTTTCTTTTGCGGTATATTTATGATATATACGAGTATATAAAACTCTTCAAGATTTTTGAACACCTCTAAAGACATGAATAAATTCATTAAAAAAAACACTCTTGATAAACTTAAAGATAATGTACAAATTTATAATAAATACATGAGAACTCGGCGAAACAATGCACCAGGTAGATGGATATTACAGAAGTACAGTCAGTATGTTGTTGATTGCGGTTTTGATAGTAGCAGACAACAGGTTCCTGACTCGAGCATGTCAGTACTTTCCAGATAACACGATAGATAACAATGGGGCGCTTCACGTATGCTGAACATTTGGGTCCGAGTAAACCACTAGACTCGAGCAATAACCAGGGTCGTTTGAGTAAAATAACGTAGACTAAAAAATAATAAATTGTTTTTTTTTTCTTTGGCAATTAAATATATCACGTTCTATGCATTCAATCTTTCCTAGCAACTTTTTAGATAAGTAATAATGTTTAATTCAATCAACCGTGTTGTGTTGTGTTGAACATACTCGTAAGTCTTCCTTTGGAAATTCCAATATATCAGACTCATTGCATCCAATCTTTCCAAGCAACTTTTTAGATGAGTAATATTTTTTTAACTTCATCAACTGTTTTGTGTTGTGTTGAACAAAGGTCCTTTGGCAATGTGTTATGTTACGTTTCATATTTCTTTCTAAGCAACTTTTATCCGTCATTACTGTCTTGTCTGAGATCTACCAACACTACTCTCACAAATTCTTGGTCAGTTTGTGCCCATTTTTGATGAAGGTATCTTATAATTCGTACTCTTGTAAAGAAAATGTATGAAAAGTGTGAGTCGAATGGGCTGAGTATGAAAAGTGTGGGTCGAATGAGCTGAGTATGAAAAGTGTGAGTCGAATGGGCTGAATATAAAAAGTGTGAGTCGAATGGACTGAGTATGAAAAGTATGAGTCGAATGGGCTGAGTATGAAAAACGTGAGTCGAATGGGCTGAGTATGAAAAGTGTGAGTCGAATGGGCTGAGTATGAATATTGGAAAGTCATAAGTTATGGTTACTGAAAGAGGGAATAAGAGTATGTGTGAAATAAATGTGAAAACGAAACATTAGAGTAAGTCGAAATAATTGTATATCTTGGAAGCATGTTCACGTGTGTTTACCGACCTGATAATTAAAAGAGAAGACCAGTTGGCTGCTTATAATTGAAATGTTGATCTCAACATTAAGATATGCACGCGAAACTTGGACGTGACAAAAAAGTTATGAAAGTAAGATAAATACGGTAGAAATTAGAGCGTTGCGTAGAATGTGTGGAAAAATAATGTATTTATTAATTTAACACTTCACTGTAAACACAATCTGGCAAGCTTATTACCAGGCAGCAATATCTTCCAACTAACCAGACAACACAGTAAATAACGGACATGATCGAAAAACATTTAAATTATTATTCATTTTTATGAAATTTATGATCAATATACATAATAAAATTAAAAGTGAGATATCATCCATCAAATGGAAAGGATGAGATGGTGGAGAGGAAAGAAGAATCAAGAATGAAACACGTTATATTATTGACTTGAAATTAAGAGATTTTTCAGTCGCTTCTAAAATCATGGCAAGGATAAAGAATGAGGACATTAGAAAAGAATACGGATTGAAAGAAGATACACTGCTTAAGATTGCCATTGAGATGGACGGACCACATAGAAAGAATAAATCGTGAAAATATTGAACTTTTTTGCCACACCTTATTCGTAACTTTTTGCCACACCTTATTAATACCTTATTCGTTAATTTTTCTTTAAATCCCATGGGGTTATTCATTGTACTTGACCCTATCAGTTTCTGAAAAGTGCGTTTGGTTAGTGTAACATTTTCAGTATATGCAAAAGATCTGAAAAAACGCAAGAATTAAACAATATTTTATTTAGACAGAGTGAAAAATTCAGCGACTCTTTCGTTTCGTTATACGTCAACGGTAATTAAAGTTCGTTATCGACAAATCCATAAGAAAAACAATAAAAATTATTGTTTATTAGATTCTTCCCGCTTCCTGTTTATGTGAACTTTCATTTCCTGCTGTAAAGTCTTGTAAGCTTTAAGTGCCTTATAATAGAGAATGTGGTAAAAGATTTTTTTTTCTTTTTGAAATTTTAATTGCTTTATGATACATACGCATTAATTCATTGTATAGGTGGTTTTGGTAACTTTCATATTAATTCTGAGTATTAGTTAAATACTACGTCATTCAGACAGTTTGAGAATGGTAAGCAGACGTTGGAATAAAAAGCAAATGGAAAATGTGGAAAAGAGTTTTTAAGTTTATGGAATAGCATAGCATTTTGCCCACATTAATATTATTATAAGGAAACAAATATGTATCTAGCAAAACATGAAATTTCGCTTTTCATAAGGGCAATTTTCACTGGTTGAAAGAAGTATGTTTAATGGTTCACAAAGTTGACTCCGTGTACAATTCTTATATGGATGTATTGTTTTGTATTACACTTTCGTTCTATAAAGTACTATCTGACTACCTACAAAGGTTTAAAAGGATTTCAGTAAAACCCAGACTGAAATCCTCACTTAAAACCAGACAAAAAATTAAAAGGGTTCTAACGGGAATCGAAACTGTAACCTCAGGCTGAGAAAACAGGTGTTTTGCCAAACAGGCCACGGAAGTCATCGTATATGCAAAAAGAAACTAATCCATAAAAAACATTATTTTTTTATTCAAGTTTCATACAAACCCAAAGAAAGCGGCGAGATATTTAGTAAAACAATGTTTTTTCCACTCAACATAATGTATAACCCTACAGGTTTCAATGTTTTCCCCTCATCATCAGGGGAGCACCACACATCTTGTGTGTACTCCCCTGATAAAATAGGTGAAAACCTTGAAACCGGTAGGATTGTACCGTTATGTTAAATGAAAGAACAGTGTTTTAATAAACAAATTACAATGTCTAATATAATAATTGTGTACTCCATATGTCATCATCATCATCATTGTCAACCAGGGTCGATCCACTGCTGGATGAAGGTCTCCCCAAGTTGACTCAAAATAGTTCGGTTTTTTGCTCGTTGATGGCATGTGATGCTGCCATGCTTCTTGATTTCATCTATCCAGCGTACCTTCGGTCTTTTTTTGGGCCTCTTTATGCCTCTTGGGTACCATTGGATTATTTCGGATGTCCATCGGGAGTCTGACATTCTGTCTACGTGTTCTGCCCATTGCCACTTCATTCTTTTGCACACCTTTATAACGTCTCCTATCTTTGTTATATTGCGAATCCAGGTGTTTCGTTTACGCTCTCTTTTAGTATATCCCAACATGCATCTCTCCATGCCCCTTTGTGCGGTCTGGAGCTTTTGTGTGTTGTTTACTGTTAGCGTTCATGTCTCGCAGCCATACGTAAGTACTGAGAGAATACACTGGTTGTAGAGCCTTCGCTTCAAGGATATTGGGAGATTACTTTTGAAGATGTTGTTAGCTTCCAAATGAGCTCCATGCTAGTTTTGTTCTTCGTGCTATTTCCTCCGATATGCCACCTACAAAGGAAATAAGTTGGCCCAGATACACATATTCCTGGACAAGTTCTAGCGGCTTTCCATCTACGTTTATTGGTTTTGGGGTAGCAAAGCTTTTGATATATTCATTTTTAAACCAACTTCTTTACTGACCTCTGCCAATTCTTGCAGTTGGTGCTGAAGATCATTCGGGTTTTGTGAGAATATAACGATAACGTCTGCAAATCTCAAATGGCTCAGGTATTTTCCATCAATCACCAGGCTTTTATTGCCATATTTTAGTTTATTAAAGACGTATTCAAGTGTAGCTGTGAATAATTTTAGGGAAATAGTATCTCCTTGACGAACTCCCTTACCAATTTGGAAGGTTCCATATGTACAAACATTAAATTAAAAACCAAGAACGTCTAACGGAGTAAGGTAGAAAGTATGTGTTGAGTTGACATGGAATAGCCCAGTACTTCAAAAGTGATATAACGCAACTGAGTACGGCCCTGTGTAGCGATAATGAAAGGTAAAAAAGTATGTTAAAATTTGAAGCAATAATATAACATAGAAAGGCGAAAGTGGATGCCCGTTCCGTCTCGTACACACGTAATAAACATGTTATTTATTGCGAATCTGTGAGGAAGTGATGAGCGTATTGGGAAAGAACACCGAGTTTACTCATCATTTTATTTGTTGACAGTGGAAAAACAATCGTTTACAACCACCAGATAAAAGAAAGTAAATTAAGTTGCATGGTCACAAAAAATATTCAAATTATTGTTAATTTGTGCAAAATTCATGAACAATAAAACTGAGATGTCATCTATCGTTGCAAGGAGATTGTATTGTACACCTACCCCTCGATTTACATGGTTTATTTTATGCGGTTACGAAAACTGTTTTTTTTTTTAAGACGATATTTTTCCTTGTTATTTAAAGTTTGTTCAGTCTGGAAGACTGTGCACTCACTTCAATTAGCGTGATCGTCACTGAACTTCTGGTCAGAGAAGAGGCAGACTAGTAACATAATAAATAGCTATAGCGTTTTTGCACTTAGGCGCCGGCCACACAGTTAAGAGCCTCGCTTGGTGCTTAGAGCTACGCTGCGAGCTAGGTGACATATCCTAGCGAACCAACATACCCCATACTATCGCAATGGCCACACTGCACGCTGCGCGCCACGCTACGTGATTATTATAGTCACCTAGTAGCGTAGCTCTAAGCACCAAGCGAGGCTCCTACCTGTGTAGCCGAGGCCTTAATTTTATTATCACATTAAATATATTAGTTAATATTGTATTTCACTTTCGTTGTAAACAGTACAACCTGGCGGGTTCATTGTCATGTGGCAATATCTTCCAGCCAACCAGAAATATATTAAAAAGGACTTAAGTGAAAACCAGACTGGAATACTTTTAAAAATAATCTGAGTTCCAGCGGGATTTGAACCCACAATCTCCGGTTTGGGAGTAGTATCAGTATATTGAAAAATAATATTTTTACCTATAAATAACAATTTCTTTAATTTTCATTTGGTTGGTAGATTCATTTTTCACGTTTATTTGTATCTTTATTCGACATTTATCCGAGTTCTGTATTTCAATTCCCGCAGATTTCTATACTATGGAACGAATCTTCCAATTGTAGATACGTTTCCTGTCTCAATTTGTGCGATTTCGATTTAAGCAAATTTTCTTGGTATGTACCGCGCAAATCAAGGGACAGGTGTATTGGTGGCAAGGGACGGGTGGACACTTTCTTTGTATACAGTACAACCTGGAAGAATACTTGCCATGTAGCAATCTCTTCCGATCGATCAGAAAAATATTAAAGAAGCCTTAACTGAAAACCAGACAGGATTCATGTTAAATGTAAGTACCAACGGCAATTGAACACAGGAACCCCGATTTAGAAGACAGACGTCTTACCAACTAGGCCATAGAGGTCGAAAGAATGCCGGAGGGTCATCCTTATACGATTTTGGTATATTCATACAAACTATCACGTCGTTTTCCTGTCAGGCTATGCAAATACGATAGTGTCACACTTCTCCCACGAAATACATTTTGACACAACCCAATATCCACATACAGGCTGACCCAATAGTGTCACACTTCTCCCACGAAATACATCTTGACACTACCCAATATCCAGATACAGGCTGACCCAATACGATAGTGTCACACTTCTCCCACGAAATACATCTTGACACAACCCAATATCCACATACAGGCTGACCCAATAGTGTCACACTTCTCCCACGAAATACATCTTGACACTACCCAATATCCACATACAGGCTGACCCAATACGATAGTGTCACACTTCTCCCACGAAATACATCTTGACACAACCCAATATCCACATACAGGCTGACCCAATAGTGTCACACTTCTCCCACGAAATACATCTTGACACTACCCAATATCCACATACAGGCTGACCCAATAAGAAGTTCTCCAATGTTCTTTTTCATAGCGTTATTTAGAATCTTGTGGCTTCAATTCTTGCACCAACTGATTTTTTTACTAAAAGAGGTACAAAATCGCTTTTTAAGATCCGTTGCAGTGTCATTCAAGACATTCCGAGCTGAGCTGAATTTCACATGTTTAAAGTTGTTTGTTTAGCAGAAAACACTATCTTGTATCCTTTGATTAGGTGGATATTTCGCGATCTACCGGTTCGAAGAAAGTCAACTACCGATCACAAACATACATATCATCACGCCGTATACCTTGCGGGGTAGGCAGAGCGAACAGTTTTTAAAAAATCTATCCCAAACACACAACTTTCGCCTCCTCCACATTCATACATCTCGTCATGCACAATATTCTATTATTCATACTTCTCACTTTAACTTCTTTCAAAATCTGGTTCATTTGATGCAGCCACGTTTTCCTCGGTCTACCTCTTCCACGTACACCTTGTATTTCTTAATTATATAATCGCTTAGTCATTATTTCATCATTCATTATCTCCACATTTATAAAGCATCTTAAAACTCCTTTCTTCGTTTTACTCAAAACATTCATTTTATCAATGTCCCTTTCAACTCGTACATCACAAATAAACATACAATACTAAACAAACATACGAGTAACATAACTCATCAATCTGCTCCAGTTTTTCTGAGTTAACCCATACATCGCAGACACTTTTTAGCACACTCCTTTCTTAAACCATAACCTTTGATTTCGCTACATTAATTTTCAAACCCTTTATTAAACACCTCTCATATAACTCACTTATCATATCACTTAAATCACTTTCAATTCCAGCAAGCATAACCATATCATTTGCATACAGAAGTCCACATACATTTATTTCACTCATTCTTACACCTCTTCTATATAAATTAAACAACCAAGGTGACATTACACATCCTTGCTTTTCACCTTTCGTAATTTTAAATCACTCACTGTATTCTCCATTTACTTTTATACGTGAACTACTGTATTTTCATGCAGCGAAGCAATTGCACTTATTAATTTATCATTCACGCCATACTCTTTCAATGCTTACTACAAATATTTTCTTCTTACACAATCATACGCTTTTTCTAAGTTTACAAATGCACAAAATACTACCAATCACTGCTGCCGAAAACGTGCAATCAATACCCTAACCTTGGATCTTGATGGATCTCTACCAGTAATCGTTATACGTTTTGTATTAGAATAATTCACTATTGATTTGCGAAATAAAATTTGAGCAATTTTGCAATTTCTCTGTTGTTGCATTATCTATAAAAAAACTTAACGATGTCTTTAAATTATCTGAAAGAAAAAAAAACATCAAATAAAAAAAATTATGACTGTTTGAAACTGGAATGCAACTGATGGGCCATTCTGTATTACCTTAGCTAGGGATGGCAAACAGGAACTCGCGTGCCAGTACCTGTTTAGACGTAATTGTCGAAATGATTAGGTTAGAATTGCTTCGTATAAATTAAGGATTGCTAACTTTAGGGGTACCATACTCGTCTCATGAAATTTAATTAAATATTATCTTTAAATAATAACACCTACATTTAACACAATATTTACAAATAAAATGTAAAATACATCGAATTATTCGGCGTATATCCGAAAATTCTACACGCGTACCTCGTATTTTCCTGCGCTGACTTAAGCCATTTCGATAACCTTGGTTTAAGGGCGATTATATAAAAACTTTTTATTTCCGCGTACAAAATTAAACGTCTTTTGGTGCGGAAATGTTCTAGTATCGAATTTCAATCGAACTTAGCCGGCTTCCTTCTGCTGTTAAAGGAAATTAGGTAAAACGATACAAAAAGACACCTGTTTAGCTCTAATATAATAAAAGAGGGGCCGCTACCTTGGATTAACTTACTCAAATATTCTTCAAATGCGTAATACCGTGGAGGTATTGCGGACAGTTGGTAAGTCCACATTTTTTATATCAGTAAGTAAAGTTGTTAAAATATATATTTTGATTTATTTAAACGCTTTATTGTACAGTATACAAAACAATAGAAGTTCACACAATACAACAGGACTTAATACAATACAATAAGACTTAATGACATATATAACAACTGCGCTATCGTTGGTATGATGTATGGAAATAAAACTTGGACTTGACAGAAGAAGGATAAGTGATAATACTGGACTGACAATATAAGACGAAATACTGAAGTCCTTAGTATAAACGGAAGTCAGGAAACATACAACAGACAAACTGAAGTGCGGTCGTTTTTTAATATTTTCCAGAAGCTTGATTTAAAACTAAGATTTGTTTTAAATCAAGCTTCTCATAATAGTATGTTGTGCCCACCTTGACGTATAGAAGTGAAATTTAGAGATGGCCAAATGATAAACGTAAGATTGATGCTGTGGAAATGCGTGCACTAAGGAACATTTGTGGAGTATCAATCATCATGTTTATGTACTGCCCTTCTGTATCAATATAGGGTGTCCTAAAAAATGTATACACACTTTTACAGTGTGTCGTTTACTTAAACTTGCTGCAGGAATTTGTCATACCACGCATTCGTGAGGAGTTCGGGGGTGAGGACTTTTATTTCTAGCGAGATGGTGCACCTCCCCACTATTATCGTGATATGTAGGTCAATCTTGGTGAACATTTTCGGAACCGATGGATTGGACGTAGAGGTAGCATTGAATACTCCCGCGCTCCCCAGACCTCATGCTATTGAATCTTTTTTTATGGGGACAAGATAAAGTTTATGACACAAAATCGGCAACAGCTAATGAATTAAGAGCAGCCATTGAAAAATAATGCGCACAAATACCAAATCAAATTATTTCGTGAAGTTTGTGAGTCCACGTTATCAGCAGAACATGTACCAGAACGTTCCTCAATTTGAACACTTGCGATAACTAAAAAAATATATGGATGTTTTCTTTAATTTGGAGTCTTAACCTTTGATATGCCTTAATAAATACTGAATATATAACTATTCAAAGTGTGTATACGTGTTTTGCGACGCCCTGTTTACTCCAATGGGTTTTAAACTCTCCTCAAAGATCTACCACCAAACACTACACACTGTCTTATAATGGGAGATTTCAACACATGTTTATTTAAAAATGACCAAAGAAGCTTTGTAATATTTTGCATTTCCATAATCTCGTATTTTTTCCGCTCAATCCAACATATAACACAAGAACATCATCATGTCGTGTAGTTCATGTCTGAGCATCGTGACTCCCATGATAGCCTCTGACGACTCCTCTTCATCCATCCCTGCACTCCGCGGCTCGAAGGGCAATCGTTATTGGTAGTCCTGTTGCGTCTCTCACTTGGCCAGTCCAGTCGTCCACCACCCTTCCAGTAATCACAAACTTCTCCAAACTGTCTCCTTGGCAATATGGGCATTGCGTGACTTGCGTAAAATATGTGATTACAATGTTTGATAGAGTAAAAAATGGTCGGATAAAGGATAACTGTTTGGTAGAGACGGATGTTGTAAGTATAATTAAGGAATCTTGAGATGGGTTGGCCTCATTAAGAGAATGAGTTATGGAACAAATATAAATAATGCATCATGAAGGCAGACAAAGAGTTTTAAAGAGAGCATATATTAATTGGAATCAAGTCTGACTAATTAAGATGGATGGATTGTCAATGCAACCTGTGCTAATCTTTTCTTTTATTATATAAATAATATTTGGAGATAATATATTTATCATCACAGCCAATATAACATTTTTTCGTGCCAGATTACATTTTATCAAGTCTTTTATATTAAATGACATGTTATATTTAAAAAAAATATCTACACATAATAAAAATACTGTATATTGCTCTCTGCTGTATATGTTACAGTGGAAGCAGATGGTATGTGAACGTAAACAACTACTAGTTGATGTACACTTTCACTAAAGTGATACGAGAATGTGTAATATTTTCAACATTCAAGTGAAAGTGTACTTCCACTGCACGTCATTCATTAGTAAACGTTCTTGAATATGAATATCCATGCGTAGCTGTGGTTCTTGCACTATGAAATGTGAGACTGTAAAGTGTAAATGCAAGAAGAATGGCATAACACTTTGACTTGCTGCAATAATAAAACGTGTCTTTATCGTTAAATTTTAAATCTATTTTCCCAATCCCGTTAGTTAAAGTTAATAAATACAATAAGGGGTATACAATCACTATAAAATATGGATGTATTCTTTAACCCTTCCTTCCATGTGATGTGTATGTTAACTAGTACACATTGCTTCTAAAAACTTTAATATCTCTGTAAATATAATAAATACTGGGTTCAGATTTTAGGTATTCTTCCGTAATACATTTACGCATTGAATGAAAAAATAATATTAATAATAATTAGCACTTATCGGCCACATCAGAGATATTTTGTGAAAATCGAGAATAAATTCACCAATACAATCAAAACGTGTGCCAGTGTGTGACGTAGATATATTAATTCTAAAAAAACCGCTATGGGTAGGGAAGCGACGCTATTCACGTCTCATTCTCACTCTACTTCTGTATATGGGAACGCTACAAATATAATCTCAGATCGCTCGCTTCTCTTCAGTAGCTCTCGGGCATCCATTTAAGGTGGTATCTTCGCCCGTTTTGTGAACGTCGGCCGATGTTTTTTTCATGTTTTCAGCAATTAAATTTCAATTATTATCACTTTTTACTTCAAATTTAATTAATTTAAGCGATTGGCTATGAATATTTTTATTTTTCCGATTTTAAATCTCTCATTTTTACATGTGTATTGAATACACAGCACCGGAACGAGCGGATTTTTTTAGCACAGGAAGGGAAAGGTTAAACAAACGATTCTTCTACATTCACTAATTACATAAGTGAAGATGTGCATTCAAAAGTAATAGTTTACATTCCCTATACAATCCACTTCCACTGTGACATATACAGTACAACTCGATGGACTTGTTGACATTTGATAGTTTCTTTCAACCAACTAGAAAAGCATATATGTCAAAATTAGATTGGAACATTCATTTTGGGTACTATCAGAAATCGATCTCTAAACCCTCGGGTAGAACAAGCGTACCAACTAGAACACCGAGGTCGTACTATAGCTCTCTGTGACATTTCACCTTCTTATATAAACACGAACATATATATTTCAGAGTGAATTTTACATCACAGTTAAATATAAACAAATTAAATAAACAAATTCGAAATAAATCAACGACGACCGAATATATTAGTGAATTAAATTGTTGATACAAGTGCATGTAACATATATTGGGTGGAAGAAATCCCTGCTGAACAATCATATTATTTATTGTATTATACTTTCGTGTATAGATGGATTTATTTGGTCATGTTACGATATTGCTTGTATAGATTATTTTGTCAATCTTTCATCCAATTGAAATTCATACAAAATATATTTCAAGATTAGCTAAAAACATAAGTAATTTATGTAGTAAGTCCATAAATATGATTTTTGTAACTTCATTAGGTACTTATAATTAAAATAATTGGTTAAAATGATAAAAGATTTACGATAAAAAAAAACCAAGATAATTATGATTTGCGTCTACAATTCGAAATTAAATTTTAATCGATAACATAATAGTGACCTTCGTGGCCTAGTTGGTAAAACCCTTAACTTCCGACGGCTGTTTCGGGTTCGATTCACCATTGTACCCGAAAAAAATAAAAAAGGGTTGTATCGGACGTATGCGTCAACATAAAACATATTAGGATTAGTTTCTTAATTATTAGTTTTGTATGTAATATGTATGTTTGTTGGGGTCCGCGCGGCGTCGCGACCGCAACGGAAATTAGACTTATGCGCGGTCATCGTGATACTATATCGCAGGCCGGCCGGCCTCTGCAGGCGCAAAACTCCCAAAAAATTGTGATGTTTCGCGAGTTGTATCCGCAGGCAGATGCGAAAACAGGTCCTTGCGATGAGTGATTGACCGCACATAAGAAGCGAAAAGGCCAAAATAAATACCTTCTCAGTTCACTCTGCCTACTGTGTTTTACTTGCGATCATCTAATACCTGCCTAAGAGGAATCTCTTCACCCCGCTACCTTTTCACCGATCTACGCCTCTGAACGTGAGCTGAATTCTCCGAGCATTGCGCAGCAGCCATCCACCTATGTTACAGTTCTTTGTACCAGTGGCGTACAAGGGTCGCAGTCTAAAAATAGAAAATAATGCTCAAAACAAGAGTTCATCTGGTGGCAATCCTTACACACGCTCGATGTGTGTGTGTTAGTGTGTTGTCTCTTCACGTACGGAAGTATTGCCGGCTTTAAACCCGATGATTCGATTAACTGAGTCTCACGACTACGTTATTTAATATATCAACATCGTCAATTCGGATATGTTAAAGGGTACAATCTGGTGTGTATTGCTCTGTAGTAATTTCTTCCAGACAACCAGAAAGGTGCTAAATTTAATACTAAATTGAATAACATGAACGCCGATACAAACTATTTTCAAAATTAAAAAAATTAATTGACTTGCACAAACAAATGACGAAAAAGTATTTTTTGATAGTTAATTGAATAATGGATAAAATACGAACGGAATTAGAAACATTTTTCAAATTTTTATTAACAAAGTGAGTTTCAGAAACTAACGGAAAAGAACATTTTTTTTTAACAAAGTGAGTTAGTTACACAAACTAACGAAAAAATAACATTTTTCAAAATTTTGGTAACAAATTGATTTACACGAACAAACAAAGATGCAGATATTTTCCAAAAATTTTATAGTAAATTAAGTTATCATACAACAACAATGATATAAATATTAATAATAAATTGAGTTACACGTTTAAACGAATATACACACAGTTTTGAAAGTTTTTATAATATTTTGAGATACAAAGAATATAATATATTGTAATAAATCGAATTGGTAAGGAATTAAGTAGGCAAGAACACGCTTTATTTATGCTTTATTTATGTAAAATTGTCTTCTGCAAAAAATGTAACATACTATATGTGGGATGAAAATTTATTATCAGCGAGCAAACAAAATGTCACTAGGGAACTATACAATTTTAAAAAGACAATGTTTCCTGTTATTTTTGATATCATTGTTTTTAACAATTCTAAAAAAATATATTTAACATCTCAGTCAAATTTCTTTGAAGATATTAACTTTCTTGTTATATTCTCTGAAGATATTAGAACTTCGGTAGATTACTAATGTGTGCCAATTTATTTCAACCAACCAACTATGGAATACGTTAAAAGTTCTATATATGAAAACTAGTATGAATCCGAAACCGCCAAACTTGCATATCACCACATACTCTTGCATATCACCACATACTCCTCCACATCCATAAATCTTCTCATACATTTACATTTATTTCTTTTACTCCTTACATTTTCTTCTTTCAAAATTGTATTCACTTGGTCCAACCATACTTTTCTCGGTTATCCTCTACCACTTATACTTGAATTAAATTTGTTTACTCAATCTTTAGTCACTCATCCGTTCAACATTTTTTTTACACTTTGCACGGGTTTCTCCTGTTACGCAAAGAGGGTTTGCTTCTAGCTTATTCGTAAGGAAGAATATCAGCCAGGATTCTTATCATACTGCTAGGCGGTGCCGAGAATGTATATATCCACAGTACCATTCAGTTGGTTTAATATCTCTATACCAGTGGTCCCCAACCTATGGGCCGCGGCCCGGTACCGGGCCGTGGACCAAATGGTACTGGGCCGCGCAAGGGCCTGCTTAAAAATCAAAATTACTTTTGAAAAATCGAACATACCCAATAAAACTTAATTATAGCTAAAAATAATTATTCCGTTGAAAACCCCTTCACGCTAAGTTACCACCAACCTTCCGACAATACCTTCGAAATAAAACAACACCACACTACCATATGCATGCCGCATGCGGAGTTGTCCTTGATTCCGAAGGCGGTCTTGCCGTAACTTAAACAAGGCAAATACTATATATTTTATATACTTAATATATACATAAGATGTCAAAAGTCGTCCTCTGTCGAAGATCGAGTCGAGACGTCTATCGATTGAGATTTGAGATCTTATCAATACTTAAAAAAGTGAAAATCGGGATATATACTCGTACTTAACTGTTGGAAGCTTCCTTATAGGTACGAGCTGTACGGGACGTGGCTCTTCCATTTCAATATGTATCTAAATAATAATGTACCGGGAGTCTGGTCTGGCAGAGCCAAAATAAACACGATTCAATTAAAAATATTAAATCAAAACACATAAAACTTCAACATCAAAACTTTAAAAGAAAATAGATAAATAACTTTCAAGTTAATATATCTGCAAGATATCAGAATAACATTAAAATCCCGATATTTAACCCTAAGCATTCTCAAAATAAATTATTTTCTCTATCTTGGAAAAAAATACTTTCAACCTTCCGCTGAACCTTAAAAATATTGAAAATACCCATCAATCCAAACTTAATAATCCTTCATTGTTATTATATATTTTTTCTTCATTTTTCCCACAAACCTTGTGTTTTCTCTACTATTATATGTCACTATAACTTATGTGCCACAGTTGTAAATATTATTATTATATATTGTACAAATATATTGTAATTAAATTTTTAAAAAAAAACTACATTCAATGTCCCCCCCCCCCCCCCCCCAGTGGGCCGCGGTAAAATTATGAAACGTTGACCGGTCCGCGGCGACAAAAAGGTTGGGGATCACTGCTCTATACCACATGTGACTGAGTGTTTAGCCATGACATTAGTTCTGTATGTAGAACAGAGGGTGATTCCTTGCACGATTATATTTATTAGGGGCATATAAACGTAGTGCTTCTAGTATCGCGGGGCAGTTAAAGCAACATTGAAAAACCTTTAGTAGGAATATCGCGATTGATTCTTGCCTTCTTGTTTCGAGGCTTCTATAGTTACACGCCGTGAGAAGTTCGACATGGTGAGCATATTTTGGATTTTTGCCCATTGTTCTGAATATATTCAAACAACCTCAACATACTATTTTTTATCCTAGTTAACACTTTTTAGTTCATATTTATTCAAACATCCAAAACCCCCAAATGAATGTCAAACGTTTTACCAACTTGGTCAAGGTACCCCCAATAAATATGGACGACATCGCCCATTAGATAAATAACTCCAGAAAAACACTAATAAACATTTTATTCTCTATATTTTGTTGTTGAAAATAACGAAAACTTTGATTATAATTTCATAAATTAATTTTGAAAAATACACATGGAAAGTTATGCAACTCACATTCTATCTTTTTGAGATATTCGAAGAAACGTAATAGTAATTACTGGCTTGTAGGAAATGTTTTTTTAACCGAATTTAACACAAAAAACACATTTCACTAACTTGATATTTGACAACGTTGATATTAAAGATTGCAGATTTCTTATTTGATATTTTAAATAAATCAAAAAAATGTTTACTGGCAGGGTTTTAAAATGAAATTTAACCATGAAAAACTTCATTTGCTTGATATTTTTGGACACCGGGATTGTAGTTTTCAAATTCGATATTGAAAATAAACTTTAAAAAAATGTTTACTGGCTAAGTTTTAAAACGAAATTTTACCATGAAAAAACACACTTCACTTGCTTGATATTTTTGTACATCGGGATTGTAGTTTTCTAATTCGATATTTAAAATAAACCAAAAAAATGTTTACTGGCTAAGTTTTAAAACGAAATTTTACAATGAAAAAATACATTACACTTGCTTGATATTGTAGTTTTCTCATTTGATTTTTCAAATAAAGTAAAAAAATGCTGGCTAGGTTTCAAAACGAAATTTTACCATGAAAAAACACACTTCACTTGCTTGATATTTTTATACACCGGGATTGTAGTTTTCTCATTCGATATTTCGAATAAATCAAAAATGTTTACTGGCTAGGTTTTAAAACTAAATTTAACCATGAAAAAACATATTACATTACATTTGCTAGATATTTTTGCACATCGGAATTGTACTTTTCTCATTCGATATTTCAAATAAACCAAAATTAGTCTTATGAGGCTGGCGAATAAAACCTCAAACCAACTTTTAGTCAGGGAAATCAAGAAGGTGATCTATATGAAATTCGTAATTAAAGGATTGAAACACTTCCGTCACTTGCCTTGCTTAGTGAAACAGTTCTCTAAATCCACAAAACGGAAGGTTTTCAGCATTTTCATGTACTTGTACTCTGCGATTCGCCTTTTCATTAAAACGGTGGAAATTTTAAATAAAGTATTAAGGATAATAAAAATTTAAAAAATGCACTTGCTTAATATAACCAAGAAATAAAAATATCGTTTTTTAACCGGAGGAAATTAATAACTCTCAAATTGAAATAGTTAAACTTACATTATATGATCGTCGTTATTGCTAATATTTTCCAGTAAAAAATTAAAATATAGAAAAACTGAAAACTCCCTGGATTTTCTAAAAAAGAAACTATTAAAACTAACATGTAAGTAGAACCTTACTTAAAATATGAAATATATAAGTTCTATGAACACTATCGACTTATTAGTTTGCTTTAATAACATTTAACTGATAAGAGTTGAATCAAATTGATAAAAATATGTAACGGGACACGAATAACACATAAAATTTATTTTTGCGAAATAAAACTTGAAAAATTTATAAAGTATTTCGAAAAGTATCTTACAACAAATAAAGCATGTTAAAGAAATCGAAATAATGTGGCGACTCGGTTTTAAATTCTGAAATACATTTTAAAAATGTAAAAGAAAAATTATTTAAAAAAACTGAGATAATTTTTATTAAAACTGAAATAATGTTGAATTACTTGGTGTATATTTTTTAAATAATCTAGGATTAAAAAAAATATTGCTTTTTAAATATACATCGACATGTTACCGTAAAATACTGAAAAGGCAATACGATCTATGCGAATATATAAAGCAAAATTTGCATGAATATGATTACGATGACTGTTGACATTACGAGCTGCGTAATGTTTATTTTATAATTTAGGAATCCGAGGTCTTCAAGTTTTATTTAAGAGAAGAGAAAAAACATCGAGAACTCGACTAAAACATAAAAAATCTTAGATATAATAAAGCAGAGTCACATTTTTGCAAAATTTGAACTTGAAATAAATCTATCACACCCAATTCAAGTGACTTTTGTTTCAAAATAATGAGAGAAAAAAACAAAACAAAACTTTTTCAAACTTACTTTTCGTTACTGGTGGAAACTGTTCACTCTTTTCCAACTTCAAAACACTGCACATTGTAAGAAACACACACTATTTTAATTGATAAAAAAACCTTTTGTTTACATTTTGACATAACATATTCATATTTTTTTAACACAAAAACAACCACAAAAGCACATACCACAAGCACTAATATTTGAAAACTGACAAGTACGAGAGAGCAACCACCTGTCACTGCATCACTTTGTTTGTACCAAACAAGTTCCGACTAACGTCTGGTTGTGACTAAACTAGTAACTTACTATATTGCTACTAATATTAAGGCTCTTTATCAGCAAAAATAAATCATATCAATTTAATTGGTTCTTAAAAATATGTTTTTTGAAGTTTAATCTACTTTGTTTTTAAGTCTTTCTGCATACGCTAGAGTTAGCATACTATTTCTTTCTCTTTCCAAGGTTGATGTTTTGAGAGGCTTGCAGGTTAGGAATATTGCCGGGCATTCAAAATGGATTTGTTTTTATTCCCATACAAAATTGTAAGCTGTTTAAAAACATGTCCATTATTTGAAATTACTAAATAAATATTCGACTTTTTTTATTTAGTTTTTGTTATATATACCATACAAAATTTCCCTGTCGGATAGGCCGATACTATCTCGACACACACCCTTCGCCTCTTCCACATTCATACACCTTTTCAGTAGGGTGACCAGCTCTTAGGGTTTCACACGGAGTCTCAAGGTTTCAACACCGTCCCTTCAGGTTTTGTTATAATTTCTCCGGGTTACGCTAATTTTGTAATAATGTCCAAAATTAACTTAACCGTAAATCAGTTATATCAATGAAAATAAAACACATTTCATATAATCGCCACGTATCTTATGCACGGCGCGAGTGTACATCTCGTAAAGTCAGGCTAACAGGAAATACAATTTTTACTGTAAGTAAACCTCCCAGTTTCTAGGTTTTTCTCTATTTTATAAAAATATTAGTTAACATAACTATTTTGACTGATTATTATAATTATTATTCCTGTACGCCACTGGTACAAAGACTATCAATAGGTGGATGGCTGCTGCTCGATGCTCGGAGAATTTAGCTCACGTTGAAAACTCGTAGATCAGTGAAAGGTAGAAGAGATTCCTCTTAGGCAGATAGTAGATGGTCTCAAGTAAAAGGCAGTAGGCAGAGTGAACTGATAATGTGTATTTTTCGCTTTTGGCGCATCTTATGTGCGGCCGATCGCTCATCGCAAGCGCCTGTTTTCGCCGGTGCATGCCGTCATAACTCGCGAAATCTCAGAATTTTTGTAAGTTTTGCGCATGCAGAGGCCGGCCGGCTTTCCATACTGTCTCACGATGGCCGCACACAAGGCACATTTCAGTTACGGTTGCGACAGCGCGGACCCCAACAAACATACAATTTACATACAAAATCGAAAAATACCAAACAACATCAAAATATAACTAAGAATTTTCAAAAACAAACAAATACATTATATGTTTTATGGTTACGCATACGTCCGATACAATTCATATATTACTTTATTCAAAGAAAACTACTTTTGTTTAAACATCAACTAAAAGAAATATGTTTTTGTTTTTATTTGCTTGTATTTCTCATTGAAGAGAACCTTTTTTACAAACGAACAATCTCAGGGTTTAAATAAACTGAAATCTGGTCACCCTACTTCCCAGACAACTCCTTGGATTTTTCTAAGTTTCTACATTTTCTTCTTTCAAAATATTCACTTGATCCAACCACATTTTCCTTAGTCTTCTTCTACCACATTTGCACTGTATATTTGTTTGGTATGTACGAGGCATATCCAGAAAGTAAGTGTACTGAATTTTTGTAGGTTACCATTTTTTTTATTTAAACAAAAAAATTACGTGGTTACCGTAGTACATATGTAAGCTATTTTTCGACATAGTCGCCATTCCTCTCAATGCAGGTGGTGAAGCGGGGTATCAACTTTTTGATGCCTTCCTCGAAGTAGTTTCCTGCCAACCCCTCCGTCCACTTCTCCACCTCCTCCTTTACCTCCTCGTCGGTTAAAAACGTTTTTCCACACATGTGCAGCTTCAGGGAGATAAAGAGATAGTAATCTGAAGGTGCTAGGTCAGGGGAATGCGCGGGATGGTTCAGGACATCCCATTTAAACGAGGCGAGCAGTTCCTTCGTGGCGTTGGCCGTGTGTGGTCTGGCATTGTCGTGCAGCAGGCAGACTCCCTTTGTCAGCATGCCTCTCCTCTTGTTCTGAATCGCCCTCCGCAATTTTTTAGGGTCTCACAGTATCTTGCAGAGTTGATGGTCTCCCCTTGAGGCATATATTCAATTAAAATTATGCCTTGACAGTCCCAAAACACGGATGCCATGATTTTCTTGGCTGAAATTGTGGTTGTGAACTTTTTGGCGGAGGGTGAAGAGGTGTGACGTGACCGTTTTTAAACTCGCGACACCACTTGTACACACTCGTACGATTCATAGCTTTATCACCATATGCAGTTTTTACCTCATTATAAACCTCAACCGGAGGTTTTCCCTTCCAAACAAGATAACGGATGACGCCGCGTATTTCGCACTTGGCGGGAGAGTGGATTGACATTTTTCACGAAACGTGTTGTCGCGTCGACACTTCTCAACGTACTGACCTCGAACCGGTCTCATTGCGGAGGGGAAGGGTCAGGCTACACGGAAGTGTAGCCAACATGTCGAAAATAAAATCCATCCGGTCGTGAGAGCCTCAGTACACTTACTTTCTGGATACGCATAGTATTTCTTCTACATGCCCAAATTATAGTGTTCTTCACCTTACTCTGGTAATGAAATAAATTGCTGAGAGTATGAATAAAAATTTAAATACTATAATTTAAAATTATATTTTAAATAACATAGTATTTAATATTTATATAAATTGTCAAATATCAATTATTGTAAAATATGCTAGTTTGAAATCTGTGCTGAGCTACTCCCCTTAAAATTGGGTGACGAATTATTTTCCGATTAGCTTCTGAAATTAAAAGGAGACCTCAAACTTCGATATTTATTTTATTCAATTTGTCAGCAGCTCTGGTCTAACGGTTAGCAATCATGCTAAGCAAGTGGGTGCCTCAGGTTCATTTTCTAGAGAATTCACTTCTGAAACGGATAACTCTTGGACGGAATACATTGGATGTTTTACTTTCTGCAACTTATATTATGCATAGGTATCACAAATTCTTATAGTACTATTAAGTAATACAAAAATAGCGCTATTTAAAACTCTGTCTAATGAAAGGCTACAGCAGATTAAAGCTGCCAATCGAACTTTGATCTCCTTGTTATCAGAACTTGGAATTTGATTAGTGAAGAGTGTGTGCTTGCTGAAGTGTAACAATTTGCACACGATAATTAAATACACATAAGTGTCTTCCATCCACAAAATGGCTGATTATACTCGATCCCGAGGGATAGCCTATTTTATTCATTATATTTATGAAAGATATGTCTTATTTTCGATTAGGAAAAAAATAACGTTTTCTTTCTTATTTATGGTTAAGGCATTAACACTGTGGAGGTTGAAAGACATTGTAATTTGTTTAGTCAAACACTGTTTATTCCACTTGTATAATGGACATAATGATATAACCCTACCAGTTTCAAGGTTTTCATCTCATCATCAGGGAGCACAAACAAAACTATATATGACAGAATACAGAGTGATGTGATGATTGTGAACTTAAGGCTGACATGTTGAACAAGATGAAGAAGACTACTCTGAGATTATTTAGGCACGTGAAATGAATGAATGAAGAAAACTAACAAATCAAATATATAGTGCAAATATTAGTGGTAGAGGAAGACCAAGGAAAGTATGATTGGATCAATTGTACTGTATTTTGAAAAAAGGAAATATTAAAGTAAATAAATCGTAAGAGCTGTATTGATATACGAGGCGTATCCAGAAAGTAAGTGTACTGAGGCTCTCACGACCGGATGGATTTTATTTTTCGACATGTTGGCTACACTTCCGTGTAGCCTGACCCTTCCCCTCCGCAACGAGACCGGTTTGAGGTCAGTACGTTGAGAAGTGTCGACGCGACAACACGTTTCGTGAAAAATGTCAATCCAATCTCCCGCCAAGTGCGAAATACAGGGCGTCATCCGTTATCTAGTTTGGAAGGGAAAACCTCCGGTTGAGGTTTATAATGAGGTGAAAACTGCATATGGTGATAAAGCTATGAATCGTACGAGTGTGTACAAGTGGTGTCGCGAGTTTAAAAACGGTCGTACGTCTGTGCATGATGATCAGAGGAGCGGAAGACCTTCAATTGTGACTAACGAAATTGACAAAATTGTTTTGGGACTGTCAAGACATAATTTTAATTGAATATATGCCTCAAGGGGAGACCATCAACTCTGCAAGATACTGTGAGACCCTAAAAAAATTGCGGAGGGCGATTCAGAACAAGAGGAGAGGCATGCTGACAAAGGGAGTCTGCCTGCTGCACGACAATGCCAGATCACACACGGCCAACGCCACGAAGGAACTGCTCGCCTCGTTTAAATGGGATGTCCTGAACCATCCCGCGCATTCCCCTGACCTAGCACCTTCAGATTACTATCTCTTTACCTCCCTGAAGCTGCACATAGGTGGAAAAAGGTTTTCAACCGACGAGGAGGTAAAGGAGGAGGTGGAGAAGTGGACGGATGGGTTGGCGGGAAACTACTTCGAGGAAGGCATCAAAAAGTTGATACCCCGCTTCACCACCTGCATTGAGAGGAATGGCGATTATGTCAAAAAATAGCTTACAAATGTACTACGGTAACCACGTAATTTTTTTTTTTAAATAAAAAAAATTGTAACCTACAAAAATTCAGTACACTTACTTTCTGGATATGCCTAGTAGAAGAGGCGAAAGATGATTACTTTTCATACAAAAATAAAGGTTAACATTAACATCGGAAAAAGAAGTGAGATTTACACATACATACCATCATGCCATTTTCCTACTGGGGTTGGTAAGATAACCTTGTGTCAAACTCTCCTATCACAGCGTACTTCCGTTGCCTCCTCTACACCCATACAGTTCCTTATAATTCTTATTCCTTATTCTACCTTGTTTCAAAATTTCGTTCACTTATTCATTAACCCAATCATAATTATCTTGGTTGTCCTCTACCATGAATTCCACTCATGTTTGCATTGTAAATTTTTTTAATTGGTGTTTTGTCACCATCCTATAATTTACATAATCTACAAGTGTCATTAAAGAGAATTAACAAAGCTTATTATGAGAGATGTTTGAGAGTGAAAATATCAAAGACAAAACAATTTTTGATAATTTTTTATTAAATTATCGAGAAAGTGCAACAATATATAGTAAGTGTCTGGGATACTACCAGGTCTGTAAATATGAAACCGGAATTTGCTCATAGATGGCTCTAGTTGTCAATATATTGACTGTCAAACCGCGTCATTGGCGCCTTTTTCTTGTGTTTACATTTGTCAAAGACTTTTAACTCACAACAATACAAGTTTAATACAAATGCATGTTTTCATAGCGTTGAACATGTCTGTTTTTGTGCCTGAAAACTACGATTTGCAGACAGCATTGATTTTCTGTTACCATTTGAAGAAAACTCCTGCAGAATCGCATCGAATGCTTGTCGAAGCTTACGGTGAGCATGCTCTTGGTAAATCACATTTAAAAAATTCAAAAGTAGCGATTTTGACGTGAGAAACGAAGAACGTGGAAGACCACCGAGAAAGTTTGAAGACGCCAAATTGCAAGCATTGTTGGATGAGGATGACGCTCAAACGCAACAACTCGCGGATCAATTAAATGTGACACGAGAAGCCGTCTCCATACGTTTGAAAGCCATGAGAATGATGAAAATGGCTCGATGATTGGTTTGCCTCAAAAGAGCAACATTTGTTTTAGCGTGGCATCCACAAATTGCCCGAGAGATGTGAAAAATGTGTAGCTAGCGATGGGCAATACTTGGAATAAAATATTTTTTACCATTTTCATACAATAAATGTGTATTTTCTATAAAAAAATTCCGGTTTCATATTTACAGGATGTCAATCTCGACTATGTTTGCTAATTTTGCATTGCAACATATTTTGTGTACTTCTGTTTGGTGTTGAAGCAAGGAAACTTACTCAGGCCACCACAAAGAAACTAGAAGTTTTTGAAATAGGGTCCTATTAACCAATGTAGAGACTCTCATGTGTCAACAAAATTTGTAATTATGAAACGGATGACGGCTGTAATGATGAGATAGATCATCAAGATAGTCAAGATGATCACCAACCTCTGAAGACGAGAGAAACTTCAAAGAAAAAGGTGATTTCCTACAAGAATTTTTTTTTTATTTATGGAAGACATTGAAGAAAAATTGGAACATGATATAATCCCTTTACCTGAGGATCACAGTAAAAGCTTTAAAGTACACTTTTTTTCTAACCCTTTATATGGAATCTATATTATATGATCTGGACTTGACTGGCAATGAAAAATTCAATTCACTTTTGTCTCATGTTTGAAAACCATATTATTGCCATTCAATTTAATACAAGTTATAAATGAATCTTTAAAATGTACGAGTATATTACTGGCTCTTCATGTATTTTCATTTATCGTCAAATGTAAGGAAATCTTCAACCATAATAATGTATTTATTTAAATGATCAAATGACCTTTTTGATATGAAAAAAAAATATAAAATAACAATTTAAGTAAGAATCTAAAACATGATCAAAAACTATTGTCCTGTTAAATCTCATGAAACCACTCACATTAGCTCATGAATTTATTCATTTGTATGGTAACTCTTCAACTTGATTTCGACATATTGAATGACTTGGCTGGAAGACAACATTCATCTTAAATCCCATTAATAAAAAGCCTTTGGGCTTAGAGCTACTGGAGTTGGCTTGGAAATTTGTTTTTCTAAAACATGCCTGGGCTAATTTTTCAGCTAGCGGGCCACACATGAATCTGGAAATTAATGGTGGGCCACAGTACTTTACCTTATCCTCATATATACATATATAATATAGGATTTATTTTCACATTACTCCGTAATTTGGTATTAAAAAAAAGACAGCTGCACGAATGCACCTGATTCTGTAATGAACTTGTCCATTTTTATTTGACTATCTTGTATTGAATTTTTCTCTTTTGTAATAAACTTGACCAATATCTCATAAGCTATATAATGTGAAAACACTGTTGGATTACCTAGTTCTCGAATACCAAGCATTCATATTTTATTGTATCCCAAAAGCAAACAGATGATCATAACCGTCTTGAGACTTTGTAACCATCAGTGCTCAAATATATTATGGCCAAAGAATTGGAGTATTTGTCACACACAAATCATGGCTAGTATGTCCTGAATCCCAAGTTGCATGATGTATACATTAATGTGCCGCGCTGTCTAAGGTATTCTCAGCATGTGTCTTCAGCACCACATCTTGAATGCATCTACCTTTATTCTCATTTGTCGTCAGTGTTCAGGTATGCGCTTCATATAAGAAAATGGAGATCAGGGAATGCATCAGGAATTGAATGTAGCAAAGGGAAGTAAAATTTAATCAAGAAATTTAAGACAGGTGAAGGCTAAAAAAGAATATAACTTAAAATACTTTTCAATAAATTTTAATCAACACTTTTGAGGTACATTACTTACACGGGGAGCTTTTCTGGTTCAAGTCACGACTATTTTTATGATAAAAAAATAAATCACTATCAAATGTGAATCTGTTTTCATAATTTTGTTCAGTAACATTTTTAAAATTCAAAAGCATTAATTATAAAATGACTTAAATATACACTAATTGCAATTCAAACTTTCGTCTTAATTTCGTACTTTTCATCTTCATTTCAAGTATTTCATATACACATACATTCTTCATCACTTTTCTGTTCAATAGGAATATTGTTTTAATTCATCGTAGTTTAACCATTTACACTCGATATTTTTTTTTTAATAAGTGTTACTATTCACTCAAGCAATCTATATAAAAAATTGCTTTTAATTATTGCTCTTTTTTTTTTTAAATAAATATAAAAATATCTGTCATCAAAAACTGTAAAAATTATCACAAATAAAGATATGAAGACACATAACGACACACCCTCTACTACGGAAGTTGGCGCCAAACTGAGTAGCTTGTCCTACTGTGGCACTGGTGAGTCTTGTTATGAAATCAACATTGCCATCGAGTGCAAAGGTTAATAGTTATTTGAAAAATATTAAATGGTAAAATAAAAAAGGTCGAATTAATGAGATTGATATTTTTAAAGGTTACTCAAATTATTATTAGTTTAAAAACAGTAGCTTATTTTTGAAATATGGAGATTAATATTCGTAGTTAATATATATCATATATATTGTATATACTAACTGAACCTGCAACTTAGTAACTCTTCTTTCATATTTATTTCTGTAAATCATTCATTTATTTATACTAGGACTTTTTTAGTTTTCATTAAACTGAAAACCAACTTAATTTATAGTTAACTTGCAAATCATAGTCTGTGGTGTATTTGCTCAGAGAGCTAGCAACACCGTAAAAAGGTTATTGTAAAAAATAATATAATAAATTCATTGGATCTGAATTTTTCAATATATTGTAATATAAATTTGCAACTTCATTTTTGAGAAAATGTAATATAAAATGAATAGTTACTTTTTTTATTTAGTTAAAATTTTAAATCTGACAAGGTAATTAATCTCTATCTCGAGTTTTTGATACAGGTCATGAACACATATGCAATATTGCTGATATAAAGTGTAACCTGTGAAATAAGAAAGTAGATTTACTAAATATCAGTGGTGTAACTATGTCAATGTGGTACATTAGGGCCTACGTTAAGATAAGGGGCCATCAGGGTCGATCCACACCCTACAAAACTTTTGGTATTGATACTTTCGTATAATTTCTTTTCCCAATTCTTAATAATTTTTAAAACCCACAAGATATAAAATTGTAAAATTTAAAAATTCATTTCTCATGCACATTATGAAAACATGTAAAACTATTATCAAGGTATAACCCGCTTATACGTAGGGTTAGGGACCACACGATTGTGAGCAGGGGGTTATAGCCCAGGGCCCCGGGGGCAGGAAAATTAATTGAAAAAACCTATGTGTAGCTACAGTGATAGTGGGAAAAAAATTTGTAAAGCATTAATGCAACATCAACCGTTTTACAAAGAAACAATATGGACATAATCAAGCTGCAAACTGCACGAAAACATCTATTTGTCAGATAAAAAATATTAAGAAGTGAATTAGAAAATATTTTGGAAGAATTAACAGCTATTGCACAAAAGCGTGGTATAAATTGTCAGAAATTGCAAATAAAGTAATACATTATATTCTTATATCTTGTATACAATACACATATATGGGCCCTTTTTTCCATTTTGCATTAGGACCTAATTATTTTAATTATCCCACTGGTATATAAATTTCAATTACATATTTTCACCAAGTCCGAGTGGAATTCTAGCATATTTTTATAATTATTTTTTTTTTGCTTAGGCTTTATTTTCTTTGGGGTAAAGATTTTTTCAATCGTAAAGATCTAATTTATATAATAATAGGGTCGAAAAAATTAAATATTTTTGTCTTCTCTAAAAAGAGTGGAACTGTTCAGAAAAAAAACTCAGAATTAAGAAATGCGAATTTCGAAATCATAAAACCATGACAGATATATCTTCTAAGGATTAATTCAATCAATAAAATTAATTTATTGGTATTATCCGTTCAATTTTAAATTCGAATTGAAAAATGAAACATATTTAGTATAAAAAAATATTTCAAGAATATAACAGTTAAATATTTAATTTGAATAGAGATAAATTCAGCTAGCTATTAATTGATAATATGTATTATTTAACTAATTATAAAATTTCAACTGTCAAAACATTTCAAATTGACATAATTTGGTCAGAAAAAATCTTCAAATTGGTTTTAATTTTTTTAGTAAATCGGAATATGCCCAATTTACTTATTATTGGAATAAAAAAAAAAACAAAATGTTGGACAATAAATGGAATGTTCGATAACTGTCCCATAAATTGAATTATCATATAATAAAACCAATACATCTTCAGGTCAGGGCAAATGATAGGAAAATAACTTGTATAATGGTAAATACATGAAGTGTTAACAAATGAACACGAAATAATTAAAAATGAACTTCTCTCTGTTAGTTAAAAAATAAACAAAGATTTCAGAATCACTTGATTATATAAATCTTGAAATGATTATTGCGCGAATACAATAACAATCGTGACATTGGTTTTCCACTAATGATTTAATGGTTTCATCTTTTCAAACATCTCGGATCACTTTCTTTGAAATAAAACATTTATAAATCAAGATGCCGTAATTGACATATTTACACATTTTATTTCTTCTCAAGATGCTGATTTTTATAACAGAGGGATCCAAAGTTTAATATCACGGCGAAAACACGGCACATTTCAATTAAAATAGCATTTATTCCTTGCAATATTGTTTTCATTTTATTTTGTACAACCTGAACATTTCATGTGGTACAACCTTATATAAACCATTAGTAAAAAACAAAACAATAATATAAATGTTATCATATTCTGCATGTATTTTCACAGAATTTCTTTTGAAAACTGACAATCGTAAATAAACAAATGTTTCACAAAATAAAAGAAACCAGTTAATCCAACAAGACTCAAGACATGATTCACAGCATGTTATTCCCATACATATTAAGTCTTTAAATCATGGACACAGCACACAACTTAGAAAACTACTCGAGTCTAGTTTTCAATCTTACTACGCTCATAAAGCGAAGAAAGACAGACAAACTTTCAGGTACATAAAAAAATTAACACTATAATGCAGTGGGCACAATTTATAAAAAATAAAGTTTAAATAACTAAAGATCAAAAAGTCAAAGACATAGAACAATCTAAGATAATATGTATTGGGTGTTAACATAAGTTGTGTACGTTTTTTTTCAATTTAAAAATGAGCACCAAGAGTAAAACAAAATGGTAAATGTTATACGTCATTCGAAAGGACATTTTCTGCTCTACAAGATATTGTGTTTGCTTTTACGTTACATATATTATTTTATTTGATTACAAGCCTTCAAAATGGAATGTCAAGTAGACGAAAGTGAGCATTTTCGACACCTCCTTCTGTTCGCGTTCAATCAACGGAATAAAGCTGCTCGCGATATTTGCGAAGTATACGGTGAAGATGCTATGAATTAAAGGACAGCTTGTCGATGATTTTTGGGTTTCAAAGACGGTAATTTCGACCTGAAAGACATGGAGCGTTCCGGACTACCAGTGGACTTTGATGAGGACCGCTTAAACCACATTATTCATGAAGATCCCCTTCAAACCACCGTAGAATTGTCTGAGCAGATGAATTGTAGTCACATGACTGTATACCGCCATCTTAAATCAATGGGAAAAGTCCAGAAGTTCGGGGCTTGGGTTTCACATGTTTTGAGTGAAAACAAAAATCAACGTTCGACAATTTCTGCTGGTTTGCTCGTGCGTCATCGAGCTACGCATGGCCACAAGCAAAGGTTCCTTTACCGCATCATTACTGGTGATGAAAAATGGTTTGAAAATAGGGATGAAAAAAAAATTGGTGATGAAAAATGTTTGAAGGGGATCTTCATGAATAATATGGTTTAAGCGGTCTTCATCGAAGTCCACTGGTCGTCCGGAACCCTCCATGTCTTTCAGGTCGAAATTACCGTCTTTGAAACCTAAAAATCATCAACGAGCTGTCCTTTAATCCATAGCATCTTCACCGTATACTTCGCAAATATCGTGAGCAGTTTTATTCCCTCGATTGAATGCGAACAGAAGGTGTCGAAAATGCTCACCTTCGCCTACTTGACATTCCATTTTGAAGGCTTGTAATCAAATAAAATAATATATGTAACGTAAAAGCAAACACAATATCTTGTAGAGCAGAAAATTTTATTTCGAACGACGTATAACATTTACCATTTTGTTTTACTTTTGGTGCTCACTTTTAAATTGAAAAAAAAAACAGACACAACTTATGTTAACACCCAATATATTAGAATCAACAAATGAAAAAACAAAATACTAAATCTTATTGCTGAAAATCACATGTTTCGTTGCGACAGCGTTTGCAATGATTATCACAAGATCAAAAAGATTTAGTATATCCTCTTGATCAAAGATAAACTGCAAGAAAAGAGACTTAGATGCCATGGACACATTCTACGGAAGAGTTAGAGATTTGTAGGAAATGCATTGTCATCTGGAACTTCCTAAAAAGTATGCAAAGGGCAAACAAGAACCAACAAGTAATGCATCAAGAAATGCATGACTCTCAAGTAACAAGAAGAGCCGGATAGACATGGGTGAAGAAAAACAATAATGGTGGATCTCAAAACAAATTTGGATAGATTATAACAGGCAGAGAGAATCACGTGTTATAAAATTGAGGCGCATGATAATTTATTTTACCAATCTGATGGTTCAAAGCAGCTAGTGAAGAAAAACAACGACCTCTTCTAGTATCGACTTTTCACAGTTTCACTGTTCTAATGTGGGAAATAAATTAAGAATTGCACTCTTTATTGAATGATTTGAGATGCTGTTTCAAAATTGTCTTTTTTTAAAGTTAAATAAATCACCATTTTAATTAATTTAAAGAAAAATTGTATGTAGATTAATACAAAGAACGGAAGAAAGATTTATTGTCAATTCAGAGTAATATGTATCAAAAATAAGAAACAATTCCATGGAAGACCTTTTAGATTATTATATTTTCAAATTAAACTCTTAAATTATTTATTTTGAATGATACTCTGGATATTAATTTCATTTTTCATAATGTCCAATATTTAAATCTAATCTTTGACTTTTTGTACTTGACAATCTTTAGAAATGGTTCATCACAATAGTGTTAGAACTAACTAGGGTTAGTATTGCTGTTCACTCTTTAGCCGTGTCGTCTTCGGGAGTAGGCTTGGCATCTCCATCATCTGAAGCCAATTCCATTTTGTCACCGTCTGCTGCCTTTTCTTTTTTTATTGCTTCCTCGTCACTCCATCTACTAAAAAATAAAACATGATGTCTTATAAAGTTTCTTACTCTAAGTATCAAAAAAATAATAAGTCAACCCCCATGGCTTAGTGGATTAAAGAAAAAAAAGTCCTGTCTGATTTTATCATATAGCCCTCAAAAGATTATCCTAGTTGGTTGAAATAACAATCAAATAGCAGTAAGTCAGCAAGGTTGTATAATATATGTTACAGTGGATGCGGATGGTTAATGAACGTAAACTATTACTAGCATATGTACACCTTAAATGCACCTTCACCAATTGTCATTAATGAATGCTAACAGTGGTTCTTAACCAGTGCTTCGCAGAGCACTGGTACTCTGCGAGGATGTTACAAGTGCTCTGTCAAATATGAAACATTTGATCGAAGTTTGGCAAATGCTGTTGGCAACGCAGCCGAGGTGCAGCGCAATCTCCTACATTTCCATTTTTTTTGTAATCTGTAATTTTTATTTATAAATAAAAGTAACGTTCATGAATTTTTTATTGTTAGTTTTATGACCTTGATGATTTTGGTACTCTGCAAATTTTTCTTATAGTCAAAAGTGCTCGGTCACTTCGAAAAGGTTAGGAACCACTGCTCTAGACTATGAAAATCTATGTGCAACTGCGGTATAACACTTGGGAATGAAAGACTGATATGTAAATGAAAGAATGGCATATTATGTACGTTGAAATGTCACAACTCTTTGAATTGCAATAAATAAAAAACATGAATTAAAAGTTCATTAATCATCGTATTTTAAATTTACTTTCCCCAACCCCCATTAGTAAAGGTTAACACTAGAGGGGGTATACAATCACTAGTGAATATACATACATACACATCACTTCTTGTTAGAGTAGATAGAGAGGAGAGCATCTGACTTTCCTATACATCTTTTCATACAACTCCTACGGTTTGACTTTTTACATATCCTTTCAAAATTTTCACTTGATCCAAACATAAATTCCTTGGTCTTCCTCTACATCTTCCACTAACATTTCCACTGCATATTTATTTTTTTAGTCTTTCTGTATTCATTCGTTCTACATGCCCATACCATCTCAGAGTACTCTTCTTGATCATACTTAATACATCAGCCTTAAGTTTACATTCATTTTTAATCACTTCACATGTATTCTTCTTAGTACACATATTCCTACAGCATATTTTTGGCTCTTTTCAGTTTTCTTCCACATTTCACTTCCATACATCAAAGTTGGTACTAGAGTACTACTAGGTTAGTCAAAAAGTTTTGAAAGCGGAAATGAAAATACATTTTTTTTGGGGGGAAATCACTTTTATTGCTCAGTATAGTCTCCCATAAGATCAATACACTTGGTCCAACGATCTTCCAACTTTGTTGTCTCATCACGGAAGTGACTTTCTGGAAGGCCTGCAAAATACTCCTCTACGACGGCTATAACCTCTTCGTTTGATGAAAAATGCTTTCCACGAAAGAATTTTTTGAGGTGTGAGAACAGCCAGAAGTCAGAGAGAGCTAAATCTGGCGAATAGGGTGGATGCTGCAACAATTCGTACCCCAATTCACTGATTTTCGCGATGGTTTTTTGAGCTGTGTGAGCAGGTGCATTGTCTTGATGAAAAATGATTTTTTTCTTCTGCAAACCGGGTCTTTTTTCACAAATTTTTTCATCCAACTGGTCCAAAAGGTCACAATAATAATCAGAGTTGATTGTCTTACCAGTTTGGAGATAATCTATTAGTAAAATTCCTTTTGCATCCCAAAAAACTGACGCTAACACCTTCTTGGCCGATTTCTGGACACGAACTCGCTTCGGAGCCAAAGTGCCTGGTTCACACCACTCCTTAGCCTCTTGTTTTGATTCAGGATCATGGTGGTAGACGCAAGTCTCATCCATAGTGATGAATCGACGCAGAAAATCCTTTTTATCCTTCCGAAATTGCTCCAAATGTTGCTCAGAAAGTCGCATTCGAACGTGTTTTTGTTGCATTGTTAGCAAATGCGGCACCCATTGTGCACGCAGTTTTTTGAAACCCAAAACTTCAGCCAAAATATGCCATGTTGTTTCATGTGAGATGCCTATGGTGTCAGCTATCACATCCACAGTCGATCGATGATCTTCCAAAACCATATCCTGTATTTTCGCTATGATTTCTGGTGTTGATGCACTTTTTGGACGTCCTGAGCGTGGATCGTCTTCAACGCTTGTACGGCCACGCTCAAACTCCAAAACCCATCGGTGAATGGTTGGAAATGAAGGAGAAGACTCCTTTAATACTTTCACCACCTTTGCATGGATCTCAGTAGCCGATAAACCTTCCAAAACAAAGAATTTAATCACTGCACGATATTCGGATTTTTCCATTGTTAAAAAATACACTGACACGTCAACTTCAAATGGCTTGTAAACAAAGAATGAATTGACAGATCGAAATGAAATTTTGAGTACGTTCTTATGAAAGATGAAATATTAAAATGGCGTAGAAATTTTGGTTTTCTACTGCTCCATAGATGTCGCTTTCAAAACTTTTTGACTAACCTAGTATTGTGGACTATCATCTTAGCCTGTCTGATTCGAGTATATATGTTTAAGTGCCCCATTGACTTTGTTTTCTATCTCTACATGTCAATTGGATATCTCTCGTAACTGTTCTATCATCTGATAAAGTAGTAACTAAAATGCAGAATGCGAATGCTTTTAACTTATTATAATTTTTCTTTGCTCTCCCATGTATCACATATACTTTACCTATCACACTTTTCAATCAGCATGACTTTCGCTGGATTTCGTAATATTCATTCTCAGATTTTTTTCTTCACGTCACTCATACATTTTACTTATCAAACTCTATAATAATTAGTAAATATGAATTTATTATTTACAAATAAACCAATTCTTCCACATCCACTGATTACTTGTAATAGTATACATTCACCTGTCAGTCGACTTCCACTGTGACATAAACAGTGAAAGTGTAATACAAATCAAATTCAGAAACTCAGACAAACATCCTTTAACTATGTCACAAATAATGACTTGGCTTATGGAATATCTAATATCACAAAAGTTGACCTCTGTAGCCTAGTTGATAAGAAGTCTGTCTTTCAACCGGTTGCAGGTTCAATTCCAGTTGGTACTCGGATTAAAAAAAAAAAGAGTTCCAGTCTAGTTTTTACTTAAGATTTGTTCATCACCTTTTTGATAGGTTGGAAAGATTGCCACATGACAATAAACCTGCCAGGTTGTACTGTATAGAACGAAAGTATAATACAATACAAAGAAATTTGTATTTATAATCTCACTCATGCACTAACTACGAGGCATATCCAGAAAGTAAGTGTACTGAATTTTTGTAGGTTACAATTTTTTTTATTTAAACAAAAAAATTACGTGGTTACCGTAGTACATATGTAAGCTATTTTTCGACATAGTCGCCATTCCTCTCAATGCAGGTGGTGAAGCAGGGTATCAACTTTTTGATGCCTTCCTCGAAGTAGTTTCCCGCCAACCCCTCCGTCCACTTCTCCACCTCCTCCTGTACCTCCTCGTCGGTTGAAAACCTTTTTCCACCCATGTGCAGCTTCAGGGAGGTAAAGAGATAGTAATCTGAAGGTGCTAGGTCAGGGGAATGCGCGGGATGGTTCAGGACATCCCATTTAAACGAGGCGAGCAGTTCCTTCGTGTGTGGTCTGGCATTGTCGTGCAGCAGGCAGACTCCCTTTGTCAGCATGCCTCTCCTCTTGTTCTGAATCGCCCTTCGCAATTTTTTTAGGGTCTCACAGTATCTTGCAGAGTTGATGGTCTGCCCTTGAGGCATATATTCAATTAAAATTATGCCTTGACAGTCCCAAAACACGGATGCCATGATTTTCTTGGCTGAAATTGTGGTTTTGAACTTTTTGGCGGAGGGTGAAGAGGTGTGACGCCACTGTTGAGACTGCCTTTTGGTTTCAGGCGTGTAGTGTGCAACCCAAGTTTCATCTCCATGGAGTTTGCAGCGCCTCAAAAACTAGTATTTCACGCTTGGCGGGAGATTGGATTGACATTTTTCACGAAACGTGTTGTCGCGTCGACACTTCTCAACGTACTGACCTCGAACCGGTCTCGTTGGGGAGGGGAAGGGTCAGGCTACACGGAAGTGTAGCCAACATGTCGAAAATAAAATCCACCCGGTCGTGAGAGCCTCAGTACACTTACTTTCTGGATACGCCTCGTATATTATATATATATATTAGGTGTACAAATAAGTTTCCGCCGTTTTTTATAAAAAAATGGGCATTTATTGTGAAAGAACGGAACCTCATGTTTTATTCGAAGTAGTACCCATCGCTTGCCACTACTTTTCCCCATCTTTCTGTCAGCATACGAATACCGCGTCAGTCATCATCATCATCTTTTGAGGCTATCCACGAATCGACTCAATTTTTGGTATCTTCATATGATGTGAAGTGCTGCTCAGACAGGCCATGCGTCATCGATCAAAACAAGTGGTAATCAGAAGGAGCAATGTCTGGTGAATACAGCGGGTGGGGTAAAACTTCTCAATTGAGTGTTTCCAAATAGGTTTTGACCGGTGCCGCAACATGTGGACTAGCATTATCATGCAGGAGAATAATTTTGTCGTGTCTGGCGTAGTAGTGGGCGCGCTTTTCCTCGAGTGCTCGACTCAATCTCATCAATTATGTTCGGTAGACAGCCCCAGCAATGGTTTCATTCGGTTTGAGCAACTCATAATACACGACACCAAGCTGATCCCACCAAATACACAACAAGAGTTTTTTTCCATGAATATTTGGCTTAGCCGTAGATGTTGAAGCATGACCAGGGGATCCCCATGATTTCTTCCTTTTTGGATTATCATAATGGATGCATTTTTCATCACCGGTGACTATATGGTGCAGAAAACCCTTTCGTTTATGCCTGGCAAGCAGCATTTCACATGTGGAAAATTGGCATTCAAAGTTTCTCCGTGTCAGTTCATATGAATCCCAATTTCTTTGTTTTTGAATCATTCCCAATGATTTCAACCCATGTGAAATTGCTTGTTGAGTCACTCCTAATGTAAGTGCAAGTTCTTTTTGCGTTTGGCACGAATCTTGATCCAATAATACTTCCAATTCCGCGTCTTCGTACACTTTCGGCCTTCCGCTACGTTCTTTGTCTTCGATGTCAAATTCACCGTTCTTAAACTTTTGAAACCACTCACGACAACTTCTCTCACTTAAGGCAGCCTCACCATATGCTTCTACAAGCAATCGATGCGCCTCAGCTGCAGATTTCTTCAAATTGAAGAAGTAAATCAAAAGTTCCCGCAAATGACGCTTATTCGGCTCAAAACTTGACATTTTCGAACACAAAAAAATATGTTATACTGATAAAAATTCACTAATATTTCAAGGTCATGTTGTTGACAGATGTCCAACCTTACGATAATGACATTTTACATCTGACAATTTTAACCATAATTTACTGGTGGCGCCAACTTTTGTCAAACGGCGGTGACTTATTTGTACACCCAATATATATATATATATATATATATATATATATATATATATATATATATATATATATATATATATATATATATATACATACATACATACATACATACATACATACATACATACATACATACATACATACATACATACATACATACATACATACATACATACATACATACATACATACATACATACATACATACATACATACATACATACATACATACATACATACATACATACATACATACATACATACATACATACATACATACATACATACATACATACATACATACATACATACATACATACATACATACATACATACATACATACATACATACATACATACATACATACATACATACATACATACATACATACATACATACATACATACATACATACATACATACATACATACATACATACATACATACATACATACATACATACATACATACATACATACATACATACATACATACATACATACATACATACATACATACATACATACATACATACATACATACATACATACATACATACATACATACATACATACATACATACATACATACATACATACATACATACATACATACATACATACATACATACATACATACATACATACATACATACATACATACATACATACATACATACATACATACATACATACATACATACATACATACATACATACATACATACATACATACATACATACATACATACATACATACATACATACATACATACATACATACATACATACATACATACATACATACATACATACATACATACATACATACATACATACATACATACATACATACATACATACATACATACATACATACATACATACATACATACATACATACATACATACATACATACATACATACATACATACATACATACATACATACATACATACATACATACATACATACATACATACATACATACATACATACATACATACATACATACATACATACATACATACATACATACATACATACATACATACATACATACATACATACATACATACATACATACATACATACATACATACATACATACATACATACATACATACATACATACATACATACATACATACATACATACATACATACATACATACATACATACATACATACATACATACATACATACATACATACATACATACATACATACATACATACATACATACATACATACATACATACATACATACATACATACATACATACATACATACATACATACATACATACATACATACATACATACATACATACATACATACATACATACATACATACATACATACATACATACATACATACATACATACATACATACATACATACATACATACATACATACATACATACATACATACATACATACATACATACATACATACATACATACATACATACATACATACATACATACATACATACATACATACATACATACATACATACATACATACATACATACATACATACATACATACATACATACATACATACATACATACATACATACATACATACATACATACATACATACATACATACATACATACATACATACATACATACATACATACATACATACATACATACATACATACATACATACATACATACATACATATATATATATATATATATATATATATATATATATATATATATATATATATATATATATATATATATATATATATATATGTCTTCAGATATTTTTTTTCTATTATTTAATTTATATTCATATTATAGGAAAGCAAGTACCTGATAGAACTTTCAGTTTTAGGTTTCGGTGTGTCACATTCCTCATAGAGGTTTGAATGCATCACAGATTGTAACCTTATGTCAATGTCCTTGAAGGCATTGCGGAATATTTTTGTACAAATCTGTAAAAAAAAAAAGTAATATTAGCTATTAACTCATAAAAAACTCAATTAAACTAAAGGTTAACAAAACATATTCTTGATGCTGATATGAATTATGCGTAAGGACGACGAAGACCCAGAAAAAAGTAAAAATACTGAATTATGAGAGAAGAATGAATAACTGGTCCCAAGTCAAGAGGAAAGATTGAATGTACGTTGAACATTTATATCATATCACGTGATGGTAAGTGTATATATGTAGATTGTTGGCCTTGTTTACTTTTGTATTATCTTTCATCTGAACTGAAACAGTTGATTCTTCCTTCCGTGGTTGCAGTCCTAAGACTGGTTTGCAGCAATTTGGACAGTTGATTACTCATGCTATAATGAATATTGTGCACCTCATTACGTGACTGAGATACTGCAACTTGCAAACCTTCAAAGTTTTAAGCAATTCTTGATCCTTATACATATGAGTCAGCAGTCCCACATTTGTAACACCCACCTAGTGTTTTATCTACATTGGGTAAAAAGGACTTTGTGTTCAAAGGTTTTGAATAATAAAGGAAAAAGTTTGGAAAACACTGCTGTAAATAGTTTTGAGGAAACAAATTGGTTTGAAATCTTTGTTAATATAACATAAACACATATTCCTTTTACATTAGTGGTCATCCTTTGGTTATATATGAGTAAAATGTGTTATACGAAAATATAGAGAATGAAATGAAATTTATGCGTTGTATTATATAATTTACATTTCTTAGTGTAGTGACAACCCTGAATTTATGCATTGTATTATATAATTTACATTTCTTAGTGTAGTGACAACCCTGAATTTATGCATTGTATTATATAATTTACATTTCTTAGTGTAGTGACAACCCTGAATTTATGCATTGTATTATATAATTTACATTTCTTAGTGCAGTGACAACCCTGAACTTATGCATTGTATTATATAATTTACATTTCTTAGTGTAGTGATAACCCAGAATTTATGCATTGTATTATATAATTTACATTTCTTAGTGTAGTGACAACCCTGAATTCATGGATTGTATTAATTTACATTTCTTAGTGTAGTGACAACCCTGAATTTATGCATTGTATTATATAATTTACATTTCTTAGTGTAGTGACAACCCTGAATTTATGCATTGTATTATATAATTTACATTTCTTAGTGTAGTGACAACCCTGAATTTATGCATTGTATTATATAATTTACATTTCTTAGTGTAGTGACAACCCTGAACTTATGCATTGTATTATATAATTTAGATTTCTTAGTGTAGTGATAACCCTGAATTTATGCATTGTATTATATAATTTACATTTCTTAGTGTAGTGACAACCCTGAATTCATGGATTGTATTAATTTACATTTCTTAGTGTAGTGACAACCCTGAATTTATGCATTGTATTATATAATTTACATTTCTTAGTGTAGTGACAACCCTGAATTTATGCATTGTATTATATAATTTACATTTCTTAGTGTAGTGACAACCCTGAATTTATGCATTGTATTATATAATTTACATTTCTTAGTGTAGTGACAACCCTGAACTTATGCATTGTATTATATAATTTAGATTTCTTAGTGTAGTGATAACCCTGAATTTATGCATTGTATTATATAATTTACATTTCTTAGTGTAGTGACAACCCTGAACTTATGCATTGTATTATATAATTTACATTTCTTAGTGTAGTGATAACCCTGAATTTATGTACTGTATTATATAATTTACATTTCTTAGTGTAGTGACAACCCTGAATTCATGGATTGTATTAATTTACATTTCTTAGTGTAGTGACAACCCTGAATTTATGCATTGTATTATATAATTTACATTTCTTAGTGTAGTGACAACCCTGAACTTATGCATTGTACTATATAATTTACATTTCTTAGTGTAGTGATAACCCTGAATTTATGCATTGTATTATATAATTTACATTTCTTAGTGTATTGACAACCCTGAATTCATGGATTGTATTAATTTACATTTCTTAGTGTAGTGACAACCCTGAATTTATGCATTGTATTATATAATTTACATTTCTTAGTGTAGTGACAACCCTGAACTTATGCATTGTACTATATAATTTACATTTCTTAGTGTAGTGATAACCCTGAATGTATGCATTGTATTATATAATTTACATTTCTTAGTGTAGTGACAACCCTGAATTTATGCATTGTATTATATAATTTACATTTCTTAGTGTAGTGACAACCCTGAATTTATGCATTGTATTATATAATTTACATTTCTTAGTGTAGTGACAACCCTGAACTTATGCATTGTATTATATAATTTAGATTTCTTAGTGTAGTGATAACCCTGAATTTATGCATTGTATTATATAATTTACATTTCTTAGTGTAGTGACAACCCTGAACTTATGCATTGTATTATATAATTTACATTTCTTAGTGTAGTGATAACCCTGAATTTATGTACTGTATTATATAATTTACATTTCTTAGTGTAGTGACAACCCTGAATTCATGGATTGTATTAATTTACATTTCTTAGTGTAGTGACAACCCTGAATTTATGCATTGTATTATATAATTTACATTTCTTAGTGTAGTGACAACCCTGAACTTATGCATTGTACTATATAATTTACATTTCTTAGTGTAGTGATAACCCTGAATTTATGCATTGTATTATATAATTTACATTTCTTAGTGTAGTGACAACCCTGAATTTATGGATTGTATTAATTTACATTTCTTAGTGTAGTGACAACCCTGAATTTATGCATTGTATTATATAATTTACATTTCTTAGTGTAGTGACAACCCTGAACTTATGCATTGTATTATATAATTTACATTTCTTAGTGTAGTGACCAACCTGAATTTAATTTCGACACAGTAAAAATGCATTGAATTTGATCAAAAAGAGGCATAAATAATAACAGAACGTCAACAACCTTATTAACTTTTTACTCATTATATCGCTTTAAATATATTTTAAAACAAAAATAAAAATGTCAAAAAAGTGGCCAGCAGGTACACACCATCTACTTAATGCCGCCTGGCAGAGATAAGGTTCAACTTTCTTAAAGAAGGATTATATACAATTCAATGTTTCTTTAAAAGTCAATGTTTCTTTAAAAGCTTATTCATAATATCATTGATATCCTCAATAATCAAATTGAAATCGAATGTGTCAAATCACTATTAAAATAGTAATTTGCTAATGATAGTTGCATATTGTAACTCATCAATCGTAAGAATTCAACAATTGGATAACTCCATTTTGATTTGGTGTATATTTTTAATATAGGTTGGGTTCAGGAGGATCCTTCTCAAATACTTCCTAAATCTTAGGAAGAATGGTTAATCCGTTTTCATTTTGTCTTTATAGTTTTTTTTTTGTAATAAAATTAATTTTGCTTTTTCATTGCTAGTGTTTGATTATTTTTTTCCTTTCACTGTTGTGGTACAAAAATTGATTATTTTATGGACCGTATATGTTCTAAATTGTGAAGATTTTTTAAGTTGTCGATATTTTATCTTTTGTTTAGGAGATGTTCCTATGGTTTATAAAGTACACTTAAGTTTTGTATATCCTTTTAATAAATATACAATTTGCAGAAAACTACTTGTAAGTTAAATTATTTTACACTTTTTATTTTGATACTTATAATTTTTTTCAGTACACTAACCAAAATTCCAAATCAGGATTTTATAGTAATTTTTTTTACTTATTGATAGATACTATTGATATATATATTTCTGCTTATTGATAGATTATTTTTGCTTATTGACTTTGCTTATTGATAGACTTACAGTGCTTTTGGCGAGTTGTGCCTGAACTTCAGCCAATTTCTTCTTGTTCTCGCTCAAGTCTGAAGTGAGGTTGCTGATGACCTGAGATGATTTGGTCTGCTTTTCCTGGAAATTGGTGTTCTCATTCTTGAGCTCGATTAGCCTGGCCTCCGTGTCTAATCGAGCCTGCTCGCTGCGCTTCAATTGGGAGAGAAGCTTTTCAATATCCAGCAACCCTCCTTTATAGACTATCATACCTAGAAATTTATAAAATATTTTTAAGTGCGGATCCAATATAAAAAAATTAAATTGCTCGGTTCAACTTATTAACTGAGTCTTTTCACTATAAATGATTAAAAATTTCAGTCAACTATTGTATGATTGACGTTTATCATACCACATGGACCAGTCAAATAAAATTCCTTAAAGGGTGGTATTTGTTCCAGTATACCTCAAGGCAGAAAAGTAAATTCTTAAGAAACAAACCATCTGAATTGGGGGTTCTTTGCAAAAAAATAATGAAAATATGAAAATAAAAAAAAATTAATCTTACTTTCATCGCTACCAACTTCTGTTCTCGCTTTCTTATGTGGTGGCTCAGAAGTCTCACTCTGTGGCTCGTTACTTAGGAATACTGGGAGGAACTTCTTATTCCCGGTGGCCAATTCTGGCAAGTCAAAGTTGGGTTCAACTTCCGCTTTCTTGGTATTAACCTCCTCATCTTTTGGTTTGTCAGTAATATGTCTACAAAACAATATACATATAAAGTAATTCCATTATTTAAGCAGTCTTCATTTACACAAATCAATTCTAACATAACAGAAGATAGTTCACAGTAATACTTTGGTGCCAATTTTGATGTATGGGAGCAAAACGTGGATATGGAAAAAGACAGATGAGCTGAATAAATCCTGTAGAAATGCGTGCATTGAGATGATTGTCCGGGTCGCATTACCCGGATTGTGGATTAACCAGAACATTAAAGAATTCAGATTTTTTTACTACCCGGGTTAATATAATGAGACCCCGCATAATCAAGAGTCTACTGTATTGTAGTTTTATTCTGCATATAAATAAATTGTATAACTCTCATCAAAATGTTTTATTAGTAACTATTTACTCATTAAAAAAATTACTACAGCTTTTATAACTAAGGAAAAAATATGCCTTATTTGCACTTATATTTTTTAATATACACAGCAAAAGAGTACAAATCATGCCAGCATTGAGTGTTAATTCGGCATGTATTCAGAATACTCAGAATTGGTTAAAGTATTCAAGTCAATCTCACCTATAATAAAAGGAATCCCTTGTCACCACTTTGGCTACAAGTTTTCGAACCTGTGCTCTAGACAGGTTGAGACCGAGTGTGTACAATAATTCTTCAACATCCTTCTCAAATATATATCCACAATGAGTGGTGTCAAAATACACAAAGGAGAGCAAAAGGTTAGGGTCTTTGGTGACTAGCTTTGGTCTGTCCTTCTTGTCTTTCTTTCCATCTCCAGATACAGACTTTTTGTCCATACTGTTTTCATCTTCGACAGATATGTTCTCATCCTGAAAAATTATATATACACAAACATGAAAATATTAATACAATATTATAAAGTAAATTGTATGAGAGATGTGCAGAGAAATTAATGATGTGATATCCAAATTCATCATGAAAAAATATGTGAGAGGGCAAGTAAATGCGATATATGGGTGAATAATGAAAGATTGGAGCAAGTTGAGTAATTCTGCTATTTGAGAAGTATTTTCTCAGATAATGGAAGAATCAAAAGATATATAATCAATTGACGACCTAGTTGATAAGATTAATGAATTCTGCCTGGGGGGGTTTTGATTATTGATGGTATAAAAAAAAAATTAATAAAGGGTCATAGCCTTGTGAAGGAATTCGTCTGATAACGATACTCGTACATGTCGAGTATGTATGCAAGTGTTGTTGCCTCTTCATGTACGGTAGATTTATTACCGCATGCAATGATGAATTGCGAGTTCTGTGCCTACTCCAGCAATACTAAACCCAAATGCTCGATTAATGGGGCTGAAGAGAAAGTTGTCTCCCGGCTTTGCTCTTCAATATATCAAATTAACAATTGGAATATTTTGTAAGGTACCATAGGAAAGAAAACTAATATAATAAATTTAATTGAAATATATTAATAAGGTTAAATAATAACAGTAAAGACATTTACCCTTTTTCCTTTACTTTCAGACTTTCTAGAATCAGAATCCTTCTTTTCATTGTCACTTTTCTTCTCATCTTTACTTTCCTTATCTTTTGTATCTTTGTCCTTCGAGTCGCTGTCCTTGTAATCCTTATCCTTGGAATCTTTATCTTTCGAATCTTTACCTTTTTTCTCTTCCTTCGGTTTGTCTGGCAGGACAAAGAGGGCTTTATAGATGTTAAAACCAAAGTCTCTCATTAGCATTTCATTGAAAAGTTCAGCAAAAAGTGAAACCTGCAAAAAAAGAGTATGTTTGGATATCACTCTTTAAGCGTTAGAAGAGATCTATCTATCTATGTACATGTTTATATAATACATTTACAAATTGCTAACAGGAAAAACCTTTTATTGATTGACAAACTTTTGTTCAATGTACCGGAAAATTATTATCACCATTGTGAATTAAGATTGTTTTCAGTGCAGTATTTACAAACTGAACTTTTAAGAGCATCACCACTTGCACACGGAATGACCTTATTGAATGAATTTTCCGATATCTTCCATATTTTATCAGTACTGTTTGGCTACTCGAGGCTCACTTGATTTTTTAGGAATTCAGAATAAAATGTCAATGGGCTTTTTGAGCACCAGCAAAAGTTCATATGCCTTATACACCTTAGGTGTATTATGTATTTTCAATACTGAATATATTCAAGGATGTGTCGCAGGGCATTTGACATAGAACAGAGATACTCAGATGTTAGCATCTCCATCTTACTCTATTAGAATATGCACAGACTATGTATGACACTTCGCAGTTTCTTTATAAAATATTTCCTCATTTAATGCTTAAACCTGATAAGAATGTTTTTGTTAAGTTTTAAATTCAACAAAAAGAATAATAAAATGTCATAACTACATTCTAGAAAAGATGTAAAATATGTTTAATTCTAAATACAGGTCAAATCTCATTACAACGAATACCGAGGTAACGAAATGAATATCTTTTAGCCGAAAACGCTGCTGAGTGGATTAAAACTTTGGCTTGGATGAAACAAGCGATATGTAACGAATGGCTAATAAATTACAACGTTCAAGTGAAAATAAAAAAAACCTATTTTAATAAATGATTAATTGCTCAGCACATAAATTAACACATCGATCAATAAGCCCCGGGACTAACTACTAAAACAACATTTGTTTGCCAAAATTCTTCTTTATCCATCAACATAGTCTCCTTCAAGAGCGATACATTCATTCCAATGCTTTCCTAACTTTTCTATGCCAGCCGTGTAGAACGATTTATCTTTGGTTTCAAAATAGGCGTTAGTTTCGGCAATCACTTCTTCATTGGAGCCAAATCTCTTTCCCTGGAGCATCTTTTTGAGGTCTGCGAACAGCCAATAGTCGCTGAGGGCCAAATCTGGAGAATACGGTGGGTGCGGAGACAATTCGAAGTTCAACTCATGCAATTTGGCCATCGTTACATTCGCTATTGATGGTTTTTCCCTTTTCAAGGTGATCGATGAATATTATACCATGCACATTCCAAAATACGGAGACCATAACCTTCCCGGCCGACTGTTGAGTTTTTGGTCGCTTTGGACGACTTTCACCGGGTGCTCTCCACTTAGCTGACTGCCGATTTGATTCCGGAGTATAGTGGTGGATACAAGTTTCAACCATTGTCACATACCGATGCAAAAACTCCTGTTTATTTCGCATAAACAGTGCCAAACAGCGTTCTGAATCATCGATGCGTTGATGTTTCTGTTCCATTGTGAGCAAACACGGCACCCATTTTGAAAAAAGCCTTTTGATGACCAAATGTTCATGCAAAATAGTGTAAACACGACCAAATGATATCTTCAAGATGTCAGCTATCTCACGCAACTTTACTTTGCGATTTTCCATCACGATTTTGAGTTTTTTTCTTATCTTTTCTGGTGTAAAAGCTTCATTTGGATGACCAGAGCGTTCAGCATAATTTTGTGTCTGTACGACCGCGTTTCAAATCAGCATACCACCGACAAATGGTTGTTTTCGACGGAGCAGAGCCCGGATAACACATTTCAAGCCATCGCTAAGTTTGAACGGTATTTTTTCCCCATTAAAAAGCAATGTTTTATTACACACCAAATTCGGTTTTTTCCATTGTTTTGAAAATAGCAAAAGTAGCGTCACTAAAACCACTATAACTCAATGACACAATGTCGGAATGTCATGAAAGTTTGACACGTAACTTCTAAAGGTTGGTACTAACTGAGAATGGTATGTATTTGTTATTTGAGGCGCCATCTGTTGGTTAGTCCCGGGACTTAATGATCGATGTGTTAGTCGAGTGACATCACTTTTAGAAATCTCTATTGATTGGTGTCTAGATTACCAAAATAATAAATAATTTGATCTGACTTACCTCAAAAGAATGCTCTTTGGAGTCATCTTGTCTGTAATCAAGAAGCAGTGACAGAGTCATGACAGTGCAGTCAAACTTGCCCGACTTGGCGGTGCGCGACGGGTGGACAATAAGGTGGGGATTCTCTGGCAGGGAATTCCTCGCCTTCATTAAGAGCTTCTCTTTCTCGGACTGCTTAAGTTTTTCTTCATCCTGCGCGGGTTTGATAAAAAAAGTTCGTAAATATTTCACACAATATTTGAATTCATACATGCAATCATTACACCATGTCTCTTGCGGGTTAGGTAGAGAGGTCAGATATCCAAACATTTCTATCCAAGCGCACAACTTTCGCCTCTTCCACATTCATACATTTCATCATGCATAATCTTCTATTAATCATACTTCTAAACTTATCTTCTTTCAAAATCCAATCCATTGATTCAATCACATTTTATCACTCAGTCTACCTCTTTCACGAACACTTTGCACTTCTGACTTGTATACTCGCTGGTCATTCTTTCTCTTCACACATATACTCATTAGTCAATCATTTACTTCACATGTCAAAACCATCTTAAAAATCCTTTCTTCATCTAACTTAAAACGTTAATTTGTCTTCATTTCACCTTCTTTCATACATTTCACAAAGTTTTCTTAGTGCATGCACATTCACAGCATCAACCACTTGACAGTTTTGCCCAAGCGGGACTCAGGCACGAAGTTTCTTTTTATACTGACGAGCCCGAGCCTCCTTCGGGCAATCTTGTTTGGACTTGTTGGGAGTGTTTCTCCTGAGCGTTATTTGGGCAAATCTTGTTTCAACTTGTTTTTGAACAGAATATATTTTCATATAGAATTTATTCATTCACAGTTCGTCATTGTGTTACGTCGCGTGTTAAAAATCCAACTGTTAAGTGGTTAACCGTTTTACTGCTGAGGCTTTTTTCACATATTATGCGAAAATTGCGGAAGAATTTTAGAGAAAAAATAATCTTTCAATAAGTGTGCACAAAATTGTGTACATTTTCATCAAATATAGAGGGATTTTTGTAATTCTTTCGGTTGTGTGTAGGGAACATATCAAACTACTCAAATAAAAGATAATTTTAACTATAACTGTATTTATTTATCTTTTAAAAATAAAAAAAACAAAGAATATAAAAAAAAGTTGCACGAAAGTATCGGTATCAAGACCGTCCAAAGAAATAGAATCATCTTCGGAAGCTTCACTTTCACTACAAATACGCATTCTTTGATTTGTAAACATTCTGATTTCATCCTCACTGTCACTAAAAGAAGTTCCGCAAGTGTTTTCATCATCGCTACTTGACCAATTCGACATCGTATGAGGGAAATAAACAATTTTTACTGATAAAAAAATACAAAAATTAACGTTATTTTCACCGCGATATACTTTTTAAAAGTTTATTTATGATTATTATTGACGAATTAAAAATGATTTGCGCACGCGCACCGCGACACGTCTACACAGGTCGATATCTAAAATCAAACTGAGCAATAGTCGATATCCCGACGGTACGCAGTTTTCGCGCAGCAATAAAGCGTCGATATATCGACGGCCCGCAGTAAAACGGTTAATATAGCTTTTATCTATCCCACAGAATTAATCCACATAAATATATGGAATGTTTTGGGCTAGGGTTTGGCAAGCGGTTTACATTAAATAAAATTTTATAAACAATAGAAAGAGCAACTCACTTCTTCCATTGCTTCGTCATCCAAGACGATCACCTCGATTCCTTCACCGTCAACCTCTTCGTCCATCTCCACATTTGCATCGCCTGACTTCTCTTTAACTTCTTCCCGTTTTAATACCTTAGTGAGGCGGGCAATAAGTTGAGATTTCAAGCCTGCAAATTGAAAATACCTTTTTAAAATGTTTCTAGATAATATTTTAATTACAAATGTTACATTGAGTGTATATAACAAATCTTAGCAATTTTCTGTCATTTATTTGACATAGCAGTATGAAAAAAGACTGAAAACATAAAAATATTTTAAATACAATCGAGTATGTGTAGTCATTTCACCTGTTAATGTTTTGAGTTTACCGAAATCCTCATTATCATAATCATCACCATAACACCATATCCCTATTACGGTAGACAGAGAACAGATCTCCACACATCTTTCCCTTCTACCACACCCATATACTCAGTCATGCATACTTTCCTATTATATAGGCTGTTTACTCTCCTTCTTTCAGAATTTGATTGATTTGGTTGTGCCTCATTTTTCTAGGTTTTTTCAAACTTAAACCTCCTATATTACTCGTAAAGATTATTTATGTAAATCTTTCATCATTCATTCTAAATCTAAGGAAAATTTACATATACTACACTACACCTAAAGCTGAATGTGTTTTTATTACATATCGGAAGATCTACAAAGGTTTTTTTGTAGTTCGTCTTCCGTTGATAAGTTTTTTCTGTGATTTTCTTACCAAATATGTTTTTCTAAACATACGCATACGTGGAGAAGTACCTAATCTAATATGGACGCAGCCACTTCTTTTCTATCCTTACATTCAACCTATATATTTTGTAATATTTTTAATCTGTTTATTATAGTGGGTTGAAGTCCAGAGTTAGAGGGCTTTTGAGAAGAGTTTGCTTAACTGTATAAGAGTATTATATTCCTTCATATATTGGATATATGCTGTGTATGCTGAATATAAATGTTTTAATGAAGTCAAGCAGTGAAAGAGATAATATTAATACCAGCTAGACATGATGCTATACCCCAAACAAATTATATTTCAGACAACTGTAATTTTATTAGTTGATTGCATAAACAAAATGTATATTATTGGGAGTACAAATTAGTTCGGTCCGTTTCCAAAAGATGGCTCTGGCTATTATGAATGGTTCATAGTGACAGCCGATTTTGGCGGTTTCAGAGAGGTTAGACATCTGCCAATAATATTCAGTTTATATCGCTTTGAGTTTCATGCAAAAACCTTGTTTTGTACAGTGTTGAAAATATCGAATTTTGTGTTAACCAAGCAGCATTTGCGGGAGGTTTTAATTTTCTGCTTTAATTGGAAGAAAAGTGCAGCTGATGCCCATCGAATGCTTGTCGAAGTTTATGGTGACGCTGCTCCAACTGATAAATCATGTAGGGAATGGTTTCGACATTTCAAGGATGGAGATTTCAGCGTCGAAGACAAGCCTCCCTCTGGACAGCCAAAAAAATTTGAGGACAAAGAATTAAAGGCATTACTCGAAGAACATCACAGTCAAACGCAAGAGGAGCTTGCAGAATCATTGGGAGTGACTCAACAAGCCATTTCCGTACGATTGAGAGCCATGGGAATGATTCAAAAACAAGTAAATTGGGTGCCTTATGAACTAAAACCGAGAGACGTTGAAAGGCGATTTTTCACTTGCGAGCAGCTGATTCAAAGGCAACAAAGAAAAGGTTTTTTGCATCGGATTGTAACTGGAGATGAGAAGCGGATATTCTACGACAACCCCAAGAAAAAATACTACGCTAAGCCCGGTCAATCGTTGCCATCGACCTCAACATCAACACTAAAACCGAACATACATGGTTCGAAGATCATGCTCTGTATCTGGTGGGACCAAAGGGGTGTTGTTTACTATGAGGTGCTGAAACCTGGCGATTCCATTACGGGCGATCGGTATCGGCTACAATTAATTCGTTTGAGCTGTGCATTGCGAAAAAAAGGCCGGAATACGAGCAAAGACATGATAAAGTTATTCTTCTTCATGACAACGCTCGGCCTCATGTCGCAAAAGTCGTAAAAAAAATATTTGGAAACGCTCAAATGGGATGTTTTACCGCACCCGCCGTAATCCCCGGACATTGCTCCTTCTGATTACTGATTGTTCCGAAGGATGCAGCCCGATTTGGCAGGTCACTGGTTCACTTCTTTCGTAGAAACCGAAAATTGGCTCCAAACTTGAATCGCCTTAAAAGACGAGTCATTTTTTCGAGATGGAATTCGAAAATTGCCTGAGAGATGGGAAAAAGTAGTAGCCAGCGATGGACAATACTTTAATTGATCTGTTCATTCATTTTGTTTAGAAATAAATGCATATTTGAACACATAAAAACGGACCGAACTAATTTGTACACCCAATATTTCGACATCAGCATTGACCGGATGATTAATGCATGCTCTACAGAAATATACATATTATTTGCAAAATTGCATGCAATTTTTTAACTATGCACAGCTCTACTTAGTGAAGCGGTTCTCTCTATGTATTTGCACCAAATGGTGGGTTTTACAAATTAAAATAGATATGATCAAACTGTGCTCATTGCTTCGCCATTCCATTTGAATAGAAACTGATTATAAATATGACATACATATGCAAAAAGGACCCAACCAACATTTTATCTGTTCCGAGATAATTAAAGGAACCATCCATCTGTTCTACGATATATGGAACCATTTTAAGTCACGAAACCCTATTTAACGGACTTCATATTTTTGTATACAGTATTAATCTATTATTATTATTCCATATTTCAAATAAACTGGAAAAAAGTGATTTGTACATTCATATACATCTAATTTACGAATGAAAAAGCAAAGTAAAGAACGCAATTTTGGTACTTTTTAATTAGGTATTTTAAGTATTGTATATAGTAAAAGAGAAATAAAATATACTTTGAACATAAAGCATGTCCCACCGTTAGTTCAGTTATTTCATCCACAGTTGATGTCAACCTCAAAATAATATCCTACAATGTTTAAGCAATCAACCAATGAAATACAAATTGTATGGAATATATTATCATTTCTAACGGGCATAAGTAAATAAAAAATGTATTATATTTCTTTGGCTCAATTTCGATTCTCATCCAATATGAAGCAATAAGACTGCAAATTAATATTAAATTCAATATATTTCAAAAATATTAGTTTTTTAAAGGTACTGATTCCAGAGTATGACAATACGGAATGAAGTGATTAGGGATGAATGTGAACTAAGGGGTGATGTATTAAATTGAATGAAGAAAAGCATACTGAGATGATTTGGGCATCTGGAACAAATAAATGAGAGACTAACAAAACAGATATAGTGAAAATGTGAGTGGACGGCATGTTAGAGGAAGACCAAAGAAAGTAGAGTTGGAGTAGGTTAATGATATTTTGAAAGAAGGCTATTTAAAAAGTCAGAAAAATCGTAGAATTTGTATAGGTGTATGGATGTCGAAGAGACAAAATATGTCACGATAGGAATTTCCGGCACTCTTTCCTCTCTGCTTACCCCTTGGCAGGGATACGTAAAGGAGTATGGCCGTACGGTGTACGGCGAGCGAATTTTTACCTCAAGAGAGTATAGACGTACATGGTACATCCGATGTGTTTTTCCCCAAATACATGAATTTATCCATAAAACGGACAAGGCTCAAATGTTCTAATCTATTCTATTATTTTGTATATGGCGGCCGCAATTACGTTTTTTATATTACTTACAAAATCATTTTTTTATTTTGCTAACAAAATCTCACTCGCTTAGAGGTTAATTATGTATGTACTTAATTTCAACTTAAAAGCAATTAAAAGATAATTTTTCTTAGATTATTCAATAATAAATAACTTTGTTATTCCACTGATTACATTCATCCCCATTATACGTCTTTCTACATCCTATCACAAAGCTCTCTTCAAGCAAAAAAGTCACTCGTTCCGCCTGAAGAGTCAAAGAGCCAAGCTTGGCTTTCATATCATAATGTTGCATCTCTTGAAATGATTCAAGTTAAAGGAAAAATTCATGACTTCATTTACTAAGAACCTATAAATACTTTTTTCAACAAAAAGTTCCATTGAAATTGATAATTTTGTAATGAAAATATGTTACCTTTATTATTAATATTTCTAGCCCAAAGTTCTTTGCGAAGATCTGTTACAGACATAGTCTTAGGATCCAAATCGGAGTAGAGTGTCGGTTCTTTCTTTGTATTATCGTTCACATTGCTTTTTTCAGCCTGCAAATTCAACAAAAAAAAAGTCAAAGTTTGCCCAAGTTACGACGCATCAAACAAATATGCATTCGTCCTTAGCGCGTTCAAGAAAATGCATTGCAAAAAACCATTCATCTGCATCTCACACACCACAAATAATTCAGGTATAATAATGTAAGCTGGTAATGGAAAATTAATTAATAGAAAATATAGAGAAAAAACAGCCTGGATTTCTGGCAGCTGATGTGATGTGACTCACGAAAACCACCACTGCAGGAGCGAGAGGTTTATCCCTGATTCATTGGAGTTCTACAAAGGTGTAAGTAATAATGACAGGGTGATCGCGTTCCGGGAGGCTACCAAAAGTAAAGTCTCCGCCGGCTGCCGATAAAGGAACAATACAAACAGTGGAAGGTAACGAGGATGAAGGGTGCAGTGCCTGGTCCTGAGGGGTGGTGCTCTCCGGCTGTCCCGGCGGCTGGCGGTAGCTGGTCAGGACGGTGTCCCACTCGAGGCGTGTCGGCAGGCAGCTCCACACGTCCGGCACATATATCACCACGGTCTCTACGCGCGGAGGGACCACGCGCCCGCGGTGCACGCTCTCCGCCCGCCGATAGTACAGCTCCACAAACCGGTACCTGTGTGTATGGTAAGCTCACTGTAATTCAACTCCGCCACTCCACTCAGGTCCACGCGCACACACGCGTTGTGCGCGTGGCGCGACGTATTCTGCAAAGTGGCCTGGGACTTCTCGAGTGCTAGCCAACTATCGATAGTTGCTGACAAACCATCATTCTCAATCAATCAGTGGAAAAAAAATCTTTACTTTAGATCCTGTATCAAGAATAGTAATGATTTGATCACTGTATTTCAGCAAACTGTTAATATAACAATATGAAAAATGGGTTTGAGATGGATTTAAAAATTCAACCATGAATGAACAATATTAAGAACTATTCATATTTTTTAGCGATTTTATGACATCACATGATCATAAAAAAAAAAAAATTTATGAAATAAGAAAAGTACAAAAAGGAAATAAATTATTTCTAAAAGATTATATTGTTTTATAAAATGTACATATTTTTTTCATGTCATTATTTAATAAAAATATTATTTAATTTAATTAAGACTGATAGATAAATTCATTGCTTTTAATTGCATGATAAAAAAAAATATCTTTCGTGTTTTCTTGGTAAAATAATATATAAAAACAATAAAACAATCTATTTTGAAAGGATTGCTGAATTATAAAATATTATTCAAAATTTCCACTTTATAGAAAGGAAAAACTAGGTTTTAAGTTGAAACAAATAGAACTATTGTTAATTGGCGCCTTATCGATGAGTCCCATTCTACAATGCGGAATAATATTCCTGATCACGATCTACACTCCGCAATGCAGGGTGATAACTCTTAGTTGTCACTCGGGTACAATCTTAGTGCTGCAAAGTAGTCAAACCAGATTATATATAGCAGAGGGAGTGTCGATGTGATCCTCGTCATAAGAAAACCACTCCAAGGGAAGAAGTGTTCTCAGTATACACTATAATACAGTATAATCAACCAGTGAAGTTATAAATTGAACATAAATCAATCAACACATGAGAAAAAATCAATTTCTTTTCTACTTACCCAAATGACATACAAAAAAAAAAGGAACAAAAATGAAGTAATAGTATAATTAACTTACGCTGGGATAAAATTGTAAAAACATTTGAAGTTGGTTGTTTTTACATTTAAATGCAAACAATCATTTAGGAAAATTGTTTTTACAAAAACTACCATTGCTTTTTAACTATTAAAAATATTATAACGAGTTAAGTTAAACTAAATTTAATGTAAATAAGACGATGATATTAAAAATTTTACAATACAAATATTGTTATTATAGCGGCCCAGCATTTTGGGGCACATTATAAAATACAAAAAATTACGATATTACACAATTTACGTGAGGCTTAGAAATGTTAAAAAAAAACTAAGTTGAATAAAATAAATTGGACACACAATTGCACATTTTATTTTTCAATCTTTTGTACAAATCGTGCAATAAAATACTACGAACGAATAATCAAAACCTTTTGAATATATATTTTATATTTCACAAAAAAATATCACTGAGAAATTACATTTCTTATTTAAATAATATGTTAATGAATTTTTTTTTAAATCCAGTAAGTAATGACATTTTGTATTTTAAAAATGTGTGAATAATCTTTATGCAAATGTTTCGACAGACAAAAATATATTGCAGCAACTTGCTTACTAAATCAGATGTGAGATTGTTTGCATTTGAAAAATGTGTACTTGAAATAACTGATTTATTTTTCATCATATTATTTCAATTCAACTTCTCTCGCTATTTTTTTTTATTTCAACAAGAAAGTTTAAGGAAATCATTGGATATAATAAGTTTTTTAATTGAGATTCAGGATCGAAATTAATTATTTTAAAAGAGGCAGATTAAAATGACAAATCAAAAAACTTACCATTGGGTGCAATGGGAGAGATCAATGCCAGTATGTGCTTTACATGTTCTTATCGCAGTTTTGATCAGAACTCTAGGATCAGATTCGGGATTTGGTCCATCCAGTGAGGGACTCCATGGTCCTCCAATGGCCATGGTCTCATTCTTTCCCCTTAGTCCTACCAGAAAACTGATTAAACGAGTTGGGTGGATAAAGTCACGATCTTCAGAATCTTTACTTTTTTCGTCTGTTGCCAAAGCGCAACATTTTCGATACATTTCTTCAAGAGTTGGCATGCTCAAAAGCATAACCTGCAATCAAAATCTATTTTGTAACAAATGGTAAATGTACTATGCAGCAATTGTAAATTGTAATTTTAGGTTACAGATTTATATAAATCTAAAATAAACTTATTTATAACATACTAGTATAACGACCTAAGTCGTTTATTTTTTTCCTACATACCATACAAAACTATGGCTGTATTAATTGATTGAATTAAATTAAATATGTTGATTTAAGTATTGAGAAAACTATTATCTTTAAATCTCTAAATTTCACCATTAATGAGCACAATAGCTTTCACGAAAGCAAACAGTAAAATATATTTATTTTGTGACTATATAAGCATTTATTATAATAGAAATCAACTTCCATGGTCTATTGGTACGAGGGTAGTTTGAAAAGATTGGTAAATTTCATCATCGCTGGCATAAAGTGACATCACTGCTGGCAAGTATCATTCCTCTAGTGATCTCTGTCAAAATTTCAGCCAGATGCGACATGTAGTTAACGTTTAACAACCACCTGAATCAATCACTTTGACATTTGCCGCAACAATGGTAAAAAAAAGTTCAAGCCAAGCAAACATTTTTATTTGAAGAAATTAACAGCCACGCAGATCAAATCTGAGTTGAATGAAGTTCATGGGGACTCTGCACCAACATTGCAGATTGTTTATTTCTGGATAAACGAGTTTAAACATGGATGTACGTGCACCAAAGATGAATCGCCTTTCGGACCCCCAATTGCGTCTTTTACCAAACTTTTCGAACTATCCTCGTAGAATGCTCGATTTGCACACCTCAAGTGCAGTAGGGTTCCTGAATGAACTTATAAAAAGGGACAGAATCTGATTTAGCACATAACATATTTCTTAGATAGCCTTAAATTGAGGCTTAAAAACTAAGAATAATATGTCAACATAGGATTTAAAATAATATGGATTTTAAATTGAAGCTAGCTTTTTTAAACTGAATATCGACATTATTATCATCCTATACTCTCCATCTGAAGCATAGGGATATCACACCACACCTCCATCTACCAAAAGTTCACAGTCCAGCAGCCCATGTCTTTGCCGAGTCATGTTGAACCAGTTCTAAAGCAATTTATGACTGATCTAATAATTTATTTTAAGGGTATTGGGTAACAAACCAATAGCTCCGAGGCCTGGGGGAAATCCTTAGGCAGGTTCATTGTGGTCTTGTTTACCAATACCTGCATCTTACAGAATACTGAAAAAACTATCTGAAAAGAGAAGTTGTATTTTCCACTTTTCATTATTTTCTTCGGATATTACGTTTCAAAATAAAGGAGTCTATTTTTGATAATACATACCTTCGCACAGAATAAGTAGTCAACATCACCAGGTTCCAAGACCGCGTCATTGGGAGTTGAACTCTCTATATCTTTTGGCATAACATGAAAGAAACAAGATTTATTCAATGAGAAGGGGGCATTGGGAGGGAAAGCATCAATCCATCTGAACTGTGTGTTAAAGAAGTCAGATGGGATGTAGAGGTTGTTGTAACGACGCCTCACTTCCAGCACATCAGCTTCTGGGCTGCAAAAATTAAAAGATTAATGTTAAGTTAAGCGGGTCAAAATTATTGCGATAGTGGGAATTTATTAATGCAAAAAGGAAGACCAGTGTATATATATTGGGTGTACAAATTAGTTGGGTCCGTTTTTTTGTGTTCAAAAATGCATTTATTTGCATTTATAATGCATAAATGAATGAACAGATCAATTAAAGTATTGTCCATCGCTGGCTACTACTTTTACCCATCTCTCAGGCAATTTGAGAATTCCATCTCGAAAAAATGACTCGACTTTTGAGGCGATCCAAGTTTGGAGCCAATTTTCGGTTTCTACGAAAGAAGTGAACCGGTGACCTGCCAAATCGTGCTGCATCCTTCGGAACAACCAGTAATCAGAAAGAGCAATGTCCAGGCAATACAGCGGGTGCGGTAAAACATCCCATTTGAGCGTCCCAATTTCCTTGTTTTTGAATCATTCCCATGGCTCTCAATCGTACGGAAACGGCTTGTTGAGTCACTCCCAATGATTCTGCAAGCTCCTCTTGCGTTTGACTCTGATCTTCTTCGAGTAATGCCTCTAATTCTTTGTCCTCGAATTTTTTTAGCTGTCCAGAGCGAGGCTTGTCTTCGACGCTGAAATCGCCATCCTTGAAATGTCGAAACCATTCCCTACATGATTTATCAGTTGGAGCAGCGTCACCATAAACTTCGACAAGCATTCGATGGGCTTCAGCTGCACTTTTCTTCCAATTAAAGCAGAAAATTAAAACCTCCCGCAAATGCTGCTTGGTTAACACAAAATTCGACATTTTCAACACTGTACAAAACAAGGTGTTTGCATGAAACTCAAAGCGATATAAACTGAATATTATTGGCAGATGTCTAACCTCTCTGAAACCGCCAAAATCGGCTGTCACTATGAACCATTCATAACAGCCAGAGCCATCTTTTGGAAACGGACCGATCTAATTTGTACTCCTAATATTACCCAGCAAACCCATTGGACAAGAGAGGCTTTGATGATAGGATACCTTAACACTTTTAACCTCAACTTTTAAAGACCCACACGTTATTTCATGAAAAAAATCACAGGTGACAAATGCAGAAGTGTTATCTTTTTCCATGATAATACACTTTATATTACATGAAATAAAAATCAAAAAATGTAAAATAAAAACTAAATTTAAAGTAGAATTTAAACTGTTTGAAAAATAGCTACAATGAGAAGTATTGGGTTGATGCAAAAGTTCATCCCGTTTTTTAGCACTAGATGGAATTGTATCGTAAAACCGAAGTGTTATTAACTTCACACGTGTCAAGTTTTGATGTTGTTTGACAGAAGGAATTTTAGCGAGTACCCTGGAAAAAATGGTGTTATTTGGTTGTGATTTTTAACATTTTGTTAAGCATTAAAAATGCCCCATTGACTTTGTTTTCTATCGCTACATGTCATTTGATATCCCTTTTAACTCTTCCATCATCTGAGAAAATACTACCAAAATAGCAGAATTCCTCAACTTGCTCCAATCTTTTATTATTCACCCATATATTGCATTTAGCAAATTCTAATTGCATTTAAAATATGAATGAAATTGTTTATGTTGTTGCTCTTTACATGCAATGCTCAATTTTTCAATACTGGTTTACAAAGTAGTCATCTTGTATTTAGTGCCAAAATAAATTACATTTATTTAATACATAGAAAATTATCCAAGCATGTGGAACAAAAAACGTGAGATTATATCATTTATCTATTCCGAGATATTCTTGAATAAAGTTGCTCAACATCCATGACTTTATAAATATTGGTTTATTTTGTTATCCAACCGCTTTCCAGATTTCTTTCATCATCAAAGATACGTATATCATGGGTTGATATATTCTAAGAATGATTCATTCCTATTTTGTTATCCAACCGCTTTCCAGATTTCTTTCATCATCAAAGATACGTAATATATCATTGGTTGATATACGAGGGTGGTCACAGAAGTACCCGACCTGACATATAGATGGCGGTTGTTGCTTTAAAAAATTACTATGGTAGAAAGTACTCAACTTATAAAGCTTAAGTTTCAAGTTTTAAGACACTACGTTGTTGAGTATTTGTTTGGCAGCCATCAATAGTGAACGCTCTCAGTGAATTTGTAAACATGCATAAAATTGGTCATCCTTATGTGATACAATACTTTCATTTAAAAGGTCTAAGTCCAACCAATATCAAAGCCGAGCTAGATTCTACTCTGGGGGAGTCTGCTCCTTTGTTTACAACAGTAAAATATGGGGTGGCAGAGTTTAAACAAGGCCGTACGAGCTGCCAAGACGAACATCGCAGTGGTCGATCAAATGACGTGACCACGCCAGAAATGGTAAAAAAAATCCACAAAATGGTATTGGATGACCGTCGATTGAAAGTGCGCGAGCTAGCAGACATGGTAGGCATTTCAAAAAGTGCTGTACATCACATATTTACTGAAAATTTGGACATGAGAAAGCTGTGCGCAAGATGGGTGCCGCGTTTGCTCACAATGGAACAAAAACAGGGTCGTGAGGATGTTTCAATTGAGTGTTTGGCGATGTTTCACAGCAATAAAGCCGAATTTTTGCGTCGATTCATAACCATGGATGAAACATGGGTCCATCACTTCACACCTGAGACGAAGGAACAGTCAAAACAATGGACTGAAAGGGGAGAATCGGCTCCAAAAAAGGCGAAAACAGTTCCATCTGCACGCAAGGTCATGGCGTCAGTTTTTTGGGATGCGCGTGGGATAATTTTCATTGATTATCTTAAAAAAGGAAAAACAATCAACGGCGAGTATTATGCAAACTTATTGCAGCGTTTGAGTGATGAAATCAAGAAAAAACGGACGCATTTGGCGAAAAAGAAAGTGTTGTTTCATCAAGACAATGCACCAGTTCACACATCCGTTATCGCGGTGGCCAAAATCAATGAATTAAAGTTCGAATTGCTTCCTCACGCACCCTATTCGCCAGATTTAGCCCTCTTGGATTATTTTCTTTTTCCAAACTTGAAAAAATGGCTCGGTGGTAAAAGATTTGCCAACAATGAAGAGGTGGAATCTGCGGTTGATGGTTATTTTGAGGCGCTCGGCGGTTCTCACTATAAACAGGGTATCGAAGCTATTGAACATCGCTGGGAAAAGTGTGTAGAGCTGAAAGGAGACTATGTTGAGAAATAAAAATATTTTTTCCCAAATTTTTTGTGTTTTCTTTGTTAGGTCGGGTACTTTTGGGACTACCCTCATATTCTAAGAATGATTCATTCCTATTTTGTTATCCAACCGCTTTCCAGATTTCTTTCATCATCAAAGATACGTATATCATTGGTTGATATATTCTAAGAATGATTCATTCCTATTTTGTTATCCAACCGCATTCCAGAATTTTTTTTTCAGCATCAAAGATACGTAATACGAGGGCGGTCCGATAAGTACTTAGCCTCACCGCCCGATGGCACCACTATCGCAAGAACAATTTTTTATCGCGTAGTACATTCTCGTTGACAGCTACTGTCAAAATTTCAGCCGAATCGGACGCGTAGTTTTGTTTTGACCGCATGTGGAAGTGAGCGTGTCCGCGGATTTGAGAAAAATGGAAAAAGAGCAATATCGGTCGGTGATTCGATTCTTGTTTTAGAAAGGGAAATCGCGCAGCGAAATCAAAGAGCGCTTGGATGCTGTGTACGGTGACTCTTCTCCTTCGATGGCGACCTTCAAAAATTGGTTTCACGAGTTTCAACGTGGTCGCATGTCGGTTTTTGATGAGCCACGCCCAGGTGCCCCAAAAACGGCTACCACGGAGGATAACGTGACAAAAATCCACGATCTCGTATTGGCAGACCGCCGATTGAAGGTGCGCGAGATAGCCGAGTCAGTAGGCATCTCAAAAGACCGCGTGGGTCATATCCTGCATGAAATATTGGGCATGAGAAAGCTGTCGGCGCGATGGGTGCCGCGTTTGCTCACTCCGGACAACAAGTGCAACCGTGAGACCACTTCAGAGCAGTGTTTGACGATGTTTAAGCGCAATCCGAAGGAGTTTCTGCGTCGTTTCGTGACCGTCGACGAAACATGGATACACTGGTACACACCCGAGACCAAGGAACAGTCGAAACAGTGGACTTCACCCGGCGAACGTGCTCCGAAGAAGGCGAAGACTGTCCTATCGGCCGGAAAGGTGATGGCCACCGTTTTCTGGGATTCAAAATATGTGATCTACATCGACTTCCTGGAGAAGGGCAAAACAGTCACAGGGCTCTACTATGCAGAATTATTGGGCCGATTCGACACCGAATTGCAGTAAAAACGGCCCCATTTGGCGAAGAAAAAAGTGCTCTTCCATCATGACAACGCACCGGCTCACACCTCCGCCGTCGCCACGGCCAAATTGGTAGAATTAGGCTACGAACTGCTGCCCCATCCACCGTATTCTCCGGATTTGGCCCCGTGCGACTTCTTTTTGTTTCCAAATTTGAAAAAGTCACTCGCCGGGCAGAAAGTTGAGTCGAATGATGTTATTGCCGCCACGGAGGCCTACTTTGCAGACCTCCAGAAAACGTATTTTATTCAGACGGGTTAAAGAAGTTGGAGCATCGCTGGGTCAAGTGTATCGAACTCAAAGGAGATTATGTTGAGAAATAAATCGCCACTTTTCCAAAATTTTTGTTATTCTTTTGTAGGCTAAGTACTTATCGGACCACCCTCGTATATCATTGGTTGATATATTCTAATAATGATTCATTCCTATTTTGTTATCCAACCGCTTTCTAGATTTCTTTCATCATCAAAGATACGTAATATAGTACATCATTGGTTGATATATTCTAAAAATGATTCATTCCTATTTTGTTATCCAACTGCTTTCCAGATTTCTTTCATCATCAAAGATATGTAATATATCATTGGTTGATATATTCTAAGAATGATTCATTCCTATTTTGTTATCCAACCGCTTTCCAGATTTCCTTCATCATCAAAGATACGTAATATATCATTGGTTGATATATTCTAAGAATGGTTCATTCCTATTTTTATATACATACAAATATGCCACCTCCTCTCAAAGAAAACAGAAAGAACAGAGAGACAGAATATGCCATCATAAATTGTATCTTTCGCTTCTTTAACATAGATAAATTTTCTTCCATAGCTCCTTCGGATACCCTGATTTCTAACCTTTCCTTCTTTGAAAACTTTATTCAATTTATCCATATTTTTATCAATATAAGCTAAAAATAATTTTACATTACTTTTTTATACATTAATTACTACTAATAACATCACACCTTACTCATCAAAAGTACGAGGCATATCCAGAAACTAAGTGTACTGAATTTTTGTAGGTTACAATTTTTTTTATTTAAACAAAAAAATTACATGGTTACCGTAGTACATATGTAAGCTATTTTTCGACATAGTCGCCATTCCTCTCAATGCAGGTGGTGAAGCGGGGTATCAACTTTTTGATGCCTTCCTCGAAGTAGTTTCCCGCCAACCCCTCCGACCACTTCTCCACCTCCTCCTTTACCTCCTCGTCGGTTGAAAACCTTTTTCCACCCATGTGCAGCTTCAGAGAGGTAAAGAGATAGTAATCTGAAGGTGCTAGGTCAGGGGAATGCGCGGGATGGTTCAGGACATCCCATTTAAACCAAAAAGACCACACACGGCCAACGCCACGAAGGAACTGCTCGCCTCGTTTAAATGGGATGTCCTGAACCATCCCGCGCATTCCCCTGACCTAGCACCTTCAGATTACTATCTCTTTACCTCCCTGAAGCTGCACATGGGTGGAAAAAGGTTTTCAACCGACGAGGAGGTAAAGGAGGTGGAGAAGTGGACAGAGGGGTTGGAGGGAAACTACTTCGAGGAAGGCATCAAAAAGTTGATACCCCGCTTCACCACCTGCATTGAGAGGAATGGCGACTATGTCGAAAAATAGCTTACATATGTACTACGGTAACCACGTAATTTTTTTGTTTAAATAAAAAAAATTGTAACCTATAAAAATTCAGTACACTTAGTTTCTGGATATGCCTCGTATATATGTCAAGATGAGTACTGGCACAACATTCCGCATGACGATTTTCTAAGGTAACACAGTTATAAGTTCACATTGACTTTGTTTGCTGCATCAACCCTTTCAAATATCATTATCTTATAATATCTCAAAAACATAAGACAAAATTCTTCATATAAATTACCCTTTTCCAAAACCATGCCTAAAATATCATTGGCACCATTTAAATACACAGAGATTTAAAAAATTAGAATATGAAAAAAAATCACTACTTACATATCAAGAGCAATCTTTGGCACTTGTACCATATAACGAGCGACAGGCCTGGTTCGCTTTCTCTGTTTATTGGAAGGTCTCAGAATAGGACTACGTACTTTATCTTTCTCTTCACTCTTACGTTCTCTTTCACGTTCTCTCCGTACCTTACGACGGTCATCATCAATTGGCTAAAAATTATGAATACAGTTAAAAATAAATCAAGTCATAAACATTGTTAATAAAACAATAAGTTTTGTAAACACCATTTTGAATATGTTTAGAGGCTTTCGTGGTTCTTCGTAAATAAATAATATTAAGTTTACTCGTCACCATAAGTTTTTCTTTAATTTAGTTTAATAAATATCATTATCATCCCTCAAATGTTTCATCAGGAATACAGTTGTCATAAAATGCCTCAATTCAGATCACTTAATGGGATGATTTAAAGCACCCAGAACACAACTTATCAGAAACTCTTTCCATCTTGGCCACGTATAAATGCTGGGAAGATGGTGATGATGTGTAGAGACTCACACCCTGATAAGAACATCCCCCCCTGTACATAACACATCGATCAATAAGTCCCTGGACTAACTACTAAAACTACATTTGTGTACCAAAATTCTTCTTTATTCATCAACATAGTCTCCTTCAAGAGCGATACATTCATTCCAACACTTTCCTAACTTTTCTATGCCAGCCGTGTAGAACTATTAATCTTTGGTTTCAAAATAGGCGTTAGTTTCGGCAATCACTTCTTCATTGGAGCCAAATCTCTTTCCCTGGAGCATCTTTTTGAGGTCTGCGAACAGCCAATAGTCGCTGGGGGCCAAATCTGGAGAATACGGTGGGTGCGGAAGCAATTCGAAGTTCAACTCATGCAATTTGGTCATCGTTACCATCGACTTGTGACATGGTGCATTGTCCTGATGAAAGAGAACTTTTTTCTTCTTCATATGGGGCCATATTTTTGCAATTTCTGTCTTCAAACGCCACAATAACGCTATGTAATATTAGCTATTGATGGTTTTTTACTTTTCAAGGTGATCGATGAATATTATACCATGCGCATCCCAAAATACGGAGCCCATAACCTTCCCGGCTGACTGTTGAGATTTTGCTCGCTTCGGACGACTTTCACCGGCTGCTCTCCACTCAGCTGACTGCCGATTTGATTCCGGAGTATAGTGGTGGATCTAAGTTTCATCCGTCGTCACATACCGATGCAAAAACTCCTGTTTATTTCGCATAAACAGTGCCAAACAGAGCTCTGAATCATCGATGCGTTGTTGTTTCTGTTCCATTGTGAGCAAACGCGGCACCCATTTCGAAAAAAGCTTTTTCATGACCAAATGTTCATGCAAAATAGTGTAAACACTACCAAATGATATCTTCAGGATGTCAACTATCTCACGCAACTTTACTTTGCGATTTTCCATCACGATTTTGAGGTTTTTTTTTATGTTTTCTGGTGTAACAGCCTCATTTGGATGACCAGAGCGTTCAGCATCATTTGTGTCTGTACGACCGCGTTTGAAATCAGCATACCACCGACAAATGGTTGTTTTCGATGGAGCAGAGCCCGGATAACACTTTTCAAGCCATCACTGAGTTTGAATGGTATTTTTTCCCATTAAAAAGCAATGTTTTATCAACACACGAAATTCAGTTTTTTCCATTGTTTTGAAAATAGCAAAAGTAGCGTCACTAAAACCACTGTAACTCAATGACACAATGTCGGAATGTCATGAAAGTTTGACACGTAACTTCTAAAGGTTGGTACTAACTGAGAATGGTATGGATGTTATTAGAGGCGCCATCTGTTGGTTAGTCCCGGGACTTATTGATCGATGTGTTAAATGACAGCCCTATCAACAAAACTGATGAATTTAAGAATTTGGGTGCTACGGCTGCTGAGAATGGCGGTCTCCGAAATGAACTTCCAATTAAGATAGGTATTACCAACGGTGTAATTAAAATTCTGAAGACCATATGGGACTCCTCATTGTTTGGTCTGAAGACAAAGTTTAGTGGTTTAGCATCTGCATTATACCTATTGTATTTGAAGACTGAATCTTGGCATGTTACCAAAGCCTAAGATAGAAGACTTTCAAGTTTTAAGAATATACCTTAGGAGGATATGACGACATGACAAATTTGCAGTATCCATTTAATACGGGAGGACATGGAGTTCCGGGTTACAAACCAACCAGGATGGAGATATTTTATAGCATTCCTGTGTTTGTGATGGAACATATAAGACGATGATGAATTTCAAAGGATCTTATTTAAACTTGAAATAAAAATTTATAAATCATCATATTTTGTCATACATACCCTTCGATCTCCTAATTCTGGATGATCGCCCGCCTGCTATAAAAAAAAATATATATATATGTAAATATTGTACTAAGAATACAATAATAATATAAGATTTGCTTTTCTAACATTGATAATAATCACAACACATGGAATATTAAAAACTAACAAGTGAAATAAATGCGTTGATTTGATAATACATCACCTTGAAGAGAAGTAAATTATAGTTCAGAAAATGTAGGATGAGTCCTGTGACAGCTCACAAATTTGCCCCAATGCAACCTTGTAACGATGTTCAGTAATTTTAATTATTTTATCAATTTTAATATAAGCCTCAATTCTAATAAATAGCAATTTATTTAGGTGAATACATTACATTAGGTTGTATTGGGGCCAATTTGTGAGCTGTCACAGGACTCATCCTAGAATTTCCGAACTATAGAATACAATTCTAGACTCCCCATTATAGTCTATTCCAGTGCACCGGAGATACCAACATAGGGTTTTGCTCCACGTTAATTTTAAAATAGGTCTGAATATGAATGATAAATTATAATTTGTTGTTATCTAACCTTAAATTAATAAGTCTCTCTGATCGGCGAATATTAGCGGACTTGATTGTACTTTTCAAAGTCGTGAATGGAATGATCGATTGTCCGAAACTCTCAGAATTGATTAGCATTTGAGTTCCGACAAAAAGTACCAGGCTGCAAGACATATTTCTATGTGAAAATTATAGAACTTATTTTACGAATTCTCCCATACTACTCCTATACATAATACTCCCATATTGCATAGGATCGGAAATGAGTACGCTGCGGCCTCGGATATATTTGAAGTTAGTTTGCTGACCTATAAGGAGTGGCTGAAAAGGCACTTCTGAATATCCGAGTCTTGAAGTGGGATCCCGCGTGTCTTTCGAGGGCTTTTGAAGACCTTTTTGAACTGCTTTTTAAATAATATTTTTTTTTTACTATGTTTGTGATTTTTTCCCAGTGCTTTTCGATGATTTGTGAAGTTCTGATTCCGTCTTTTATACTTTGTTTTCAATTTGTGTTTTTTTTTTCAATGATTTGTTAACTGTATTTGTATTTTTTGTTTGTTTCATTCCAAATATTTTTGTTGTAATTGTGTAAATATATATATACTGTCAACTCCGGTTAAAGTGAACTCTGTTTTAGTGAACTTTCGGCTATAGTGAACCAAAATTTTCTGTTCCAACCTCATATATCAAATGTGTATGGTTAAAACCTATATTATAGTGAACTAAAACTAGTAGATTTTGGTTCACTTTAGCCAAAGGGTCACTAAAACCGAGTTCACTATAACCGGAGTTGGTATATTTTTTTTAAATTCTGGCTTAATATGTTGAGCACTCCCTACTGGCTGTTTTATACTTTTTGTTTACTTATAAATAAATAATAAAAAAATAGATACCTTTCTAACTTCTTCTTTGCGTTGATTCCTTTCTCTGACTGGCATCGGTTTTCTATCTCGTGGCCGTGGAGAATCATCAAAATTACCGTTATGATTGTCTCCTGGCGGAGGGACTGCATTGTAGCCACTGTTGCCCCCTCCGAAGCCTCTTTTGCCCGAATCTCTTCCCACTGAAGAACTTTTATTTGTAGGCAGCACTTGAATTCGTGTTGCGTTCCACTTAAATGGCATATTATTATTAAAAGAAGCTTCAACAAGTACTCTGTCTCCCACGATTGGATTTGAACCTTTTACACATGCTGAACGTTGAAAGAAAATATCTTCATCAACAAATCCAAAATCATTATGGGATTTTGTTACAGTGCCTGTAAACACTCTCTGTTTAGGTGAATTTGTTTGCCCTTGATTGGAAGACTGCGTATTGGAAAATGCATTAGGATTTAGTGCACGGGGAGTAGGATAAGCGACAACACCTGATTGAGAAAACATTTGCCCTTGGTTCAACTGACTTGTGATTGGATTCATGCCGACGCTGTTCTGTTGCATTTGACTCATTCCCATAGCCATATTCGTTTGTTGTTGCATTAAATTAGGCTGAAAAACAGCTTGTGACTGTGAATATTGCATCATACTAGGTTGACCCATGCCTGCCATTGCGTTTTGTCCAAGAATTTGCTGTTGCATGCCAGGGATTGCTTGTCCCGCTGAATTGCGGGCCCATGGCGGAGTTTTAGCCGCGCCGTACTGTTGCATGTTACTCATGTAAATTATTCAGTGTCAAATAAATATCTCTCAACACTGATATTTGTTTCCACTACACAAAACAATAATCTTATATTTATAAGCGTAAATATGACAGAGTCCGGCAAAAATGGCCTATCATATCAAACACGATTATCAAACATTGTTTATGGTCCAACAAAATGAAAGAGATGGGAAGTGGACATAGACAAACAAATATTTAAAATCAAAATGTCTTCAGTATTCATAATTTAGGAAAAATATTCCATGAGTAGATATTAAAATATATACATACTAACAAATTGACATCTTATCTTCGAGTATTTATACAGGAAACGTATTTAAACGCGATTAAATTGCTTTTTCTGAAAGACATAATTTGAATGAGTAAAACATATCCCAATAATGTCTTTAAAAATGAATATTTTTTTCTTTCACATTCTTCACAAAAAAGATTCCACTAGTAAATATTAAAATACATACTAGCAAATTGATATCTTATTTCAGAGTATTTACACAGGAAACGTATTTAAACGCGATCAAATAGATTTTTCTTTCATTTATTGTTTTGGGATGAGTTAAACATATCCAAATTATGATTTATTTAAAAGTGAATGTTAGTTAGGAAGAATATTAAGTAGTTGATTCGTCTTATGAAGAATTCTTAGGGAAAAGAAAAGGTAAAAATAGAGTGATCCCTCCATTTACACGGATACTTCCTCCAGAAAAACAAGGCGTAAATAAAAACTCATTCGTATTCTCAGATATATTATTTTTAGTTAGTAAAAAAAGCTTTAGTTATTTTATTTAATGAGTGTAGTGGTTACTGATAACTAATAAATTAACTTTTTTAGGGAACAATAGGATTTATTTATACGAAGTAAAAAATGCAGAACTTACAATATGATGTATGTATTCAAAATCATTTTTTTGGGATGAACCTTCCTTTCTTAGTATTATCGCTCTCCTTGTTTTATACCAAAATATCAATTTAGAAGCTGTATCGGACGTGTGCCGTCACCCGTGTGTGTGTGTATGTGCTATGGAAAAGACACCGTGTGTAGATCTGTATTGCTGGACCTTTATGTTGTAGTCCTATTATATGTGTTGCAATAATGTGTTCGTAATTCCATTTGTTCCTGTATTTGTACCTGTAAAATGCTATGTTCATGTTAAATATTATATTTGTATGTCATTATGTCATGTAAATCTGCTATAATGCTGTATGCGAATCTGTTATATTTCAAATGTCTAGTTCCAAATGTATGTAAAGATCGAAATATTCCTTCAGGAAAGAAGGAATATTTTCTATCTGTTTGGCTCCGGTCGCATTCGCGACCGTAATGTAACTGCCTGATATGGACGGTGGCCGCCACAGTACATCCCTGACCCGACGTCCTAAGCGGGCCGAAAAACCCGGAATTCGCGGGATGCGAGGGCTTACTGTGACCGGATAACCGTTCATATATGGCCCCAAACTTGACCGAAATATACTTCTCTTCAATCGTCTGACTTCGTTTCATTTCTTCGACCCTTCTCCAAGATCTACAGAGGAATCTCTACTCTACAAGTGACTTCGCTGCATTTCTTCATTTTCGCCGGAATTATCGTGACCGAGTCCGTCCCTGGCACCCGCTCTGTACAGCGGTCTGAATAAGCCGGAACAAGCTCCGCCCACGAGTTCAGAGGCGCATTCGACGCAAGAATATTTCGCCGAAAATTAATTAATTAATTTTTGGTGATTTAAACTTGACTTCGCGAATTGGATTCTTCACGCTCTGCAGCAACCATCCGCCTTTTCTACAGTCTTTGTACCTGTCTGGTACAGAAGCAAAATGGTTACTTAAAAGATGTCACAACTTTGTATTTCAAATTATAAATAGAATAAACCGCGTTAAAATGAATTCACGTAAATGGAGACCGCGTAAATGGAAGGATTACCATAGATACGTTTGAAATGTGGTGTTAATTATTTACATAGTTCATGGGATAAGGGTCCCATGAACTATGAAACGTACAATCGGCTTAATTCTAGAAAAAATGAGGATCTATTGCTCAATTTTGGATCCATAAACATGGACTAAAGAAGAGGAAAAGACATCCTCAACCCAAAGTACCAATCAGGTGAAAAATAATAGAGACAATATTTTTATAACTGCTCATCTAACTTCGATTTCTAGAGTACTAAGGAAAAGGATTGTCAAAAATGTCAAAAACGGAAAAATTCTAATTTTTCAAGAATCTCAACCAAAAGGGAAATAAATCCAAACTATAATATGTATTTGAATCACCAAAATTATGACTTTTCTCGTAGCTATTGTATAACATACATCAAATGTAATATTTTACTGAATTAAATAATAGAGATGATCATATTTCGCTGATAATTAAGTTCGTTGCTCTCAAAATTCACATTTAGATGCTTTTTGTTTATGGATGATTTTTGCATCAAAGCACTGCATGAAAGAAAACCACGTGGCCTAGCGCCACGAAAGACTCCTGTTTTATTAACTATGCCACGTGGTTTGTTTCCAGCTGCCTTTTGTTTCTCCGTGGCCTATTTGGTAAAAGTATATCTTCCAACCGGTTACGGGTTCGATTCCCTTTGGAAGCCAATTTATTTTAAAATGTGTTCCAGTCTGCTTTTCATATCAGATACTATTAAGATCTTTCTGGTTAGTTGGAAGAGAGAAGCAGATTGCCACATGGCGATAAACCTGTCAGAGTATACGTTGAGATATAATAACTACACCAACAGGTGTATTTATGTTACTAATGTTTTAAGTTTTTTAAGGTATATCAGTTAATTCTATTTTTATAACTTTAATTTAGTATTAATTATACATACTCGAAAAAAGCGCAATAAATCAAAATATTGAAAATGAATATGTGAGTAAAATGATGGATGCTGCGTACTTAAAGTGGAAACATGAACAAAGGAAAAATATAAGAAGCATACGAATAAGAAAAACATATGACGAGATGCATTAGTGTGAATAAAATTGTTTGTGTGGATAGGAAGGTATGAAGATTGATTCTCAGCCTACCTCAAAAGGGATATGACGTGTGGTGCCTATGTATGTGTATACTATTTTGTAACTCAGACAAACAAATAAATGCACTCTACTTTTTTTTAAAATCTATTAAGTGATTTTAAATTTAAAAAATATTTTAATGAAAAAAAATCTATTAAATAAAAATATTTATGAAAAAAAATTTTTTTTTTTAAAACATGGACTTACAAACATTTGAATGATTTTTAAATAAAAATAAACAGAAAAGGATTTATTTTCAAGAAAAAAGATGGATTTTTGTTTTTAAATAATGAGTGAAAAATTAATCGTTTTATTGGTAGCAAAATATAAACATGTAATGAATATATCTTTTCTTTAAGAAATTCTACAGTTCGGACGTTGCTATTTTACAAGCTTTTTTATGCTATTTGGAATTTCACATATTTATGATGAAATATATTTAAAGAATCATTTAAAAATAAAAATTCGAATACGCGTTCATAAATCAAAGTCGACATAATTTTGTTGGTACCTACTTATTTATTTTGATAAAATAAGAATTTGACTTTAGTAGTCCATTGTACAACACTTCCTGTGTAAATGGCTTTAGCGGCTCTCTCCCGTCCGGCACGTTCTCTCTTTTCTCAGAGTGCGGCCGCCATTGTTACCGGTAACCGGTATTCTTTCGGTGTCAATACTTTCAGAGAATTCGCCAGCAAAATGGCGTTACCCCGTGTGTTTTTTGACATGACAGCCGATGGCGAACCTGTAGGAAGGATTATAATGGAGGTGAGATATTAATAATTTGACTAAATAAGTATATAATTAAGATCCTTGCGCTCGAGCTTAACGAACACGCCAATATTAAGCCGGCCGGTTTTTGCAGCATACTAGTTATTTTTTAATTTCTAAGTTTTAGAGATCACTTTGTTATATTATTCTAAAATTTTCTCTGCTTACACGTTTTGGTTTCAACTTTATCCACGTGCAAGATCAGGCCCGCGCCGGGTTTTTTATGATTACGAGACGCCCTAAAATGTGACGGTTAGATTCAAGTGAACGCTTTTTCTTATTAGAATTGCGCATTTTCTGTTCAGTTTAGGTTATCTATTTTTGTAGAAATCCTAGGTTTTCTGAACACTGAAGAGTGTTCTTTTGACCAAATTCCTTTATGCCCTTTTGGTCTTAATATGAAAAGATACAATGCATACCTCATGTACCTACCTACCTGGCATATCTAGCATCTAGAAAAGGGAATTTTATTTCTCACCAGGAACCAGTTCTTGGACGTAAAGTTTTTTTCAAAATTATAAACGGTTGACTTAGATTAGAAATAAACTAGTTCAAAGAACTCTGCAAAATATAAATAGATTTTGTATTTTATCCCACGCAATGTAGTGTCTGAAGGCACATTTTTGCATATTAATGATTTATAAAATATACTTTGTATAACTTGGTGTTTGTAAAAAGAAGTTAATTTTTTTTCTAAAAAAAAGGTACACTTAGCTAACGCTTTAAGAATATACAAAATATTAATCCAGTACTTGTCGTTTTTTTTTAATTCATAATTGGCACATTGAGTCTAAGTTATATAGTACACAAAAATGATTATCTTACATGTATTGCTATATAAATGATCATGTGGAAATCGTGGGTTTACTGCCAAAAGTTTTTGTAACTCCAATTTTTAGGTATTTGAAGTTCATAATTATATGCAAATATCTGCATTCAAATTATATTTGACTAGTGAATGCTAGAAGAACCTCGAATGTCGATAAAACACCGTTTTTTATACCATGTCGTTATTTATTTATTTTCATTCAGTACTAAAATGGAAACGCGGGATTTGAAATTATAGTAATGAGATATGACAATAAATTTAAGTGTGTAAGGACAGGACACAATATGACTAAGAAATTAATATGTTCGATATTAACGTGAAATCTCTACATGTTTTTTTGCTACCTCACGATATTGACTCTCGGAATGTAGGTATGTTATGTGTGATTGTGTAATTCGCAACATTCAGGTATTATCAGCATATGATTTTCTTGCTTGGCGGCTCGACGATGACGATGCTTTTTTTTTGTTCACAGTTGCGGTCCGATGTCGTGCCCAAAACCGCCGAGAACTTCCGCGCTCTCTGCACAGGCGAAAAGGGATTCGGTTACAAAGGATCCACCTTCCACAGAGTTATCCCCAACTTCATGTGCCAGGGTGGGGATTTCACAAACCACAACGGTACCGGAGGCAAGTCCATCTACGGCGAGAAGTTCGAGGATGAGAACTTCAGGCTGAAGCACACCGGACCCGGAGTCATGTCCATGGCTAACGCCGGCCCCAACACCAATGGATCCCAGTTCTTCATTACCACAACCAAGACCACTTGGTTGGACAAGAAGCACGTCGTCTTCGGCGAGGTCGTCGAGGGAATGGACGTCGTTAAATCGATCGAATCTTACGGCTCACAGCCTGGCAAGACGACCAAAAAAATCGTGGTCGCCAACTCTGGCCAACTTTAAAAGACTACCAAAAAAATACTTTTATCCCGCACTCTAACCCGCCTTACGAAATCGTTCTAAAGACCGGGTAGTAGTAAATACTACAATTTAGCGTATTGCTACTTTAGCAACTCGAGTCGATTGATGGGAATTCGATGCTAATTTAAAAATATTGTTTTTAACCACCTTTTCTTTAATGTCACATACATATAACAACGACTTTTTTGTAAAGGGGCATACAAAAACAAAGACGTTAATTTATTAAATAATTCGAAATAATATATACTTTTTATAATCCTATACTCGAGCTACATTTACGCTAGACTTTGAACATAAGTCAAATTTGAAGATCGATTTCGTAATACGGGCCCGAGACTTCCTTTGTTTTTAAGCTTTCAAGTGTTTTTAATTTACATATTTACGTTGGTGTTCCCATGACATGTCATTCCATTCTCAAGTAGCCAGGTATTTTGAAATATGAGGAATATTGTAAGTAATAAGAATCTCGTATTCTGAATGTGTAACATCCTTTCAAATAAAATGAAAAACAAGTCAATCGTGTTTGAAATATTTATCCTTTTCATCCTTGCACTCTCCAGTTTTGACATTTGCTGTGCAATCGCGCCAACTGTAAAAAAATAGTCTTTAAATTTTAGTACGTTTTCGTATCGCCACGTTAAAAGTTCAAGTTCAAATGTTTAATATAGGTCAAATCGTTGCCACTTTTGATACACACACAGTGATATTCTTGTCTCTGAAATGGCTTTAAATATGATGAGCCTCTGTCCATCTGGAAAAACTAGTTGCTCCCGTTTTGCTCGTCTATCGTTAGGGAGATGCGTTCGTCCTAGCGTAAAGAAAATTTTGCGAAATTGAATTAGTGGAAGCAGGTTGTAATGACCTTGAAATGACGTCACCCAGATATAGTGGAAATATATAAAACATGTTAAAATTGTCGATGCTGTGGTCTAACGCTAAGCGGGCGTCTCAGGTTCGCTTCTTGGCGGATTAATTTCAGAACTGGTTTTGTTAATACATTTGATTTTTTTATTTATATTATTGGCTAAATATAAATACTTCGTATGCTATTGATCAACAAAAAAATCTTTTTAAATTAGCCATGAAAGACTGCAGTGTATTGAACCTCTTGGCCGTTAGGAAACTTGGATCTTACCACCGGATCTTTTTTGACACTTCACTTTATACAGTACATCATAAGAATTTCTTCCAACTTACCAGAAATTTGTCAAATTGCCTTATATTAAAAACGTTTTTGGGCTCCATCGGGATCGAAATAACACCCTGGTTGGAAATTAAATTTTCTACCAACTAGTCCGTGCAGGAAGAATCTTATTTCATCTGTCGAGACTGTTCGCTGAAGGCTGACTGTTTGTATATATTGCATGCACATACATCGTCCATCCATAGGATGGCAGACGATCATCGTGGATCGTGAAGAATCAAGAGGTTCAATTGGCTGATATATCCAATGCCCGCCTACCCAATAGGTAAAATTAATTATCCAATGTTAAGGGTTTTTGGACTTGAAATTACCATTGTTAATGGTTTTTTTTGTTAACGAGATTTAAAATAATGAACGTTAGTATTATCGTCCCGATTATAAATATATACCTCCGGCATACCTGGATTTTACAAAATGTTGAGACATACTCGTAAATAAAAATTGACATGACACTAAGTGTAAACTTTCATAGATAATTTTTTTTTATAACAAGTTTGTTCTTCCTATTAAAGGGTTACTAAGATAAGATACACGTAAGATTTTAATTCACGGTCAGATTTTGAACTATTCGAGATAAATAAATCTCCCATCTCTACTAACGATAGAGATGGGATGAGTTCTCGGTCACTGCTTGGCTCTAAATTAATTGGATTTTTTGTCAAAACTGGATATGTTTTAAAAAGAAGTAATTGCAGTTCATTAGCAACTAAACAGTGACCCACAAATTCATTCCTTCGTTTAAGTACATCGAATGCAACATTTGCATTTTTTATTTAATTAAATAGCTTTATTTATAAATTGTGTTTTTGGTGAAAAAATTATTTTCTTTTAATTAACTTTCATTTATTTTTCATGTACGTTAAGTAAAGATAATTGAAGTATTTTGTTGTTTTTGTCCCTCGGAAAATTTGAATGCCCCCCCGTCCCGTTATTTAGCCGAGTACTGGGTTTCATACTCGACCGAATAACGTAGCCTATAGCGTTCACAATCGTTTCTCAACCTGTGGGGCGCTAAGATAAAAATAACTTGTGTACAAAAAGAAAATAACATGAAAAAACGAGCAATTTAAAAAATACGGTAATTGTTATAAATCCAATGGTTATCTATGTACGTCCCTACCTATTCTTTCATATGGCTAGTGATAGTGTGTAGTAGGCAGCGTAAATAATGTAATTATGGACAAACTTAAGAATAAAATATAACTAAGTTATTTTTAAGAAAAAAAAAATTATGTGATGTAAAGAAATAAATCAATTTGTGCGGCCACGTGCACATACAACAATATATTAAGTGTTTAGAGGGTGGTCGCGAAGTCCTAATTTTATTTCTTTTAATTTTTTGGGGGGTCGCAAGGTTTAAAAGGTTGAGAAACAACAACTTTATATAACAAGTGCTCGGGCGAGTACGAATCAAATACAATTGGGAATGCAAAACTATTATTAACGACATTATTTTGGTTGTTTTGAAATAACGAATAAAGCATACTGAATTGTGTGTTATATTGCAAAGCAAAATAATACAGTATATAAATTTCATGGTTAAATCCTGTTTCAAAAATCATTTTTATAGACCCACACAAATGTTGCTAGTCAACAAAAAACCACGAGGAATTAGATAGGATGGTGGTCTATCCACTCCAGTGTCGAACTGGGCCGGTGGACTACCGGGAATATCCCGGTGGGCTGAAATATTCAGCTAACAATTTCAACTAATGTTAATCCCTGTACACCGTTGAATTATCTTTTTGAGAACTGTAAGCACTGTACTTTGAAAGAAGGAAATAATTTATATATCGCCCTTTAGAGACTCCCCCAAGGGCGTTCTAACTCGGGATCCAAACCTGCTATGATCGACAGATTAAAGATATTAAAAAATAAATTAGTTGAGTGTAAGATTAGGAAGGCGGTGGCTGCGCTTATTAGATTAGAAACTTCCCCGCATCTGCAGATGTTTATAAAAACATTTGATAAGAATATCGCAGTAAAACCAAAGGGGAGGACGAACTACGAAGAAACCTTTGAAGATCTTCCGATATATAATACTCGTAGTAGCACATTCAGTTATAGGTAGAGTATAGTGTATGCGTAGTGTTCATATGCAATGAAATCATAAATTTTGATGACTTCCCAAAATGGTTATTTTTTTTAACCTGGCGAGTTTATTGCCATGTGGCAATCTCTTCCAATCAACCAACCAGAAAGTTGGGTTCTCTTCAAGAGCAACCGTAGGAGGTGTGTGTGTGTGTAGAAGAGGCGGAGGATGTGTAACGAGATAAAGTCTGACCTCTCTGCCTACCCTGACGGAAATGGCGTGATAGTATGCATGTTTAGAGTTAGGTTTGTGCGGCTACGTGCACATGCATCAATATATTAAAGTAAAATGAAGACTTCACGGGGGTCGTGAAGTCTTCATTTTATTTTCTTTATCTTTTAGGCTATCGCAAAGCTAAAAAGGTTGAGAAACGAGGTGCACAAAGTATTTGATATAAAAAAGGGGCCGGTCTCAACCGGTATTCCGGGTATATTTTCATTACCAGTCATCCACTCTTGTTCGTATGAATGAAATTTTGAAGCTATTTATTAAAATGAAATGACACGTAAAAACACACTAGATTGTAATTAATATCAATGAAATTGGTAAAATTGAAAAATAATTCATTAATGAGCCTGGTGTCGTGCTACCAATTTGTCTATATTAGGTTCTATATTTGTCAGCATCCTCCTTAAATCTCCAGTCACTTCTTTCTTAACGCCCCCCTACTGCTGGGACCAGCAACGCCCCCCCGAATCCCTTCAGCACCTACAGGGGGGTGGTATCGCGCACTTTGGGAAACAAGGTGTACCTCCTAGATTCCTCGCTAATCTAGAAAATATATATGTATGTTATACACAGGTCGAGTACTACTAACCTTTCGAGAAAGGTTAGTAGCCCGCCATAGGGTTAGAATTTACTTATCTGCATAACGATATTTGTGTTTTAAAAATACTAATCGTTTTGTATTATGACGTATTCTAATAATAATATAAACATAATATTACGTCATCAAATGCCCCTAAATACGAGTACTACGAAGAACAATTGAAGGTTTTATTGTAAATTTCTTATTGTGCAGTGTCCGGTCTCTGACGTTGCCGATCATTCTTGAGAAAATGTCTTTACCTTTGGGGGCACGAAAAAGCTCCTCAACTTGCTGGATACCTCCTTATTCGCGAATGTTGCGTAACCAAGACATGTACCTTCTACCGATTACGCGACGACCCTCAATTTTGACCCAGATAGGCAATTTTTCGGCTTTTGGTGGTATTTAAGAGCTCTCGATCTACACCTCCTCGACACAGCACATCGGTTTAATGAATTGTACACTATTAACATAAATTTATTTGTCTTGCACCGTTCAATGACCAAAATCGATCTAAAGATACTTTCATTGTGACATCTATCAAAAATATAATTATCACGATTGGCATACGGACTAATGCACGGATAAGACGGATTGCTAAACATGAATAATAACATCACACCATTTCCATGTCGGGTAAGGCGCAGACAGATCGCCAGACTTCCTATCTCGATATACACATAACATACATCCTTTGTCTCTTCAACAACCATCATGCACTTTCTAATACAAGTATGATTTATCTGACTACGTTTTATTCTTTCAAAATACCATTCAATTGAAAATACCATTCACTTTCGTTGGTCTACCTCTCAAACGCCTTCTACTCACATTTGCCCCATGTATTTGTTTTGTTTGTCTTTTCTATCTCATTCGTTCCACATGCACAAACCATCTCAGTGTTCTTCATCTTACTCAACATATCAGCCATAAGTTCACATTCATCCATTATCACTCCACTTTCACGTCCACGTTTCACTATCATACAACAAAGTTGGTACCAAAATACTGTTCTGGATTATCATCTCATATGGATATCTAATGTATGAAGTTTGAAGCTACTGATTAGAAAACACTTAGGCCTCGGCCACACAGGAAGGAGCCTCGCTTGATGCTTAGAGCTATGCTGCGAGTTAGGCGACATATCCTAGCGAACCAATGTACCGCATACTGTCGCAGTGGCCACACTGCACGCTTCGCGCTACATTGCATGACGATTAGTCATCGAGTGAATCTCCTAGCGAACAGACGTGTTGGTTAATTTACAAGATGGCGGAAGTTTTAATGACAGCTGTGTATAAAAGGGAGTCTTTGTGGAACCCATCGAGCGAATTATAGAAAAATGTAATAAAATCACTTTGGAATGAAGTTGCACAGAAAGTAAATAAATATGGTATGCGAGGTTCCTACCTGTGTGACCGAGGCCTTACAGGCATGAGTCGCTCATGCGCGTGAGCGTGCTCTATAAATTACACGGCTTGAGAAGACCTAGATAAATATGACGCGACCAACTGAGATCGATCTATAGAGAAATAAGCGTGACCGGGATAAACGGAATGAAGTGATGATATGTTCTCTCTACCTACCCCAATAGGATCATGTTGTGACGACGATGATGATAATGTGTATGCAATATTATTAAGATGACGCGACCAGTTATTGTATTGTCAGTCTATTTATTGCAGCCATTTGAATCTGTCCAAAGATGGAGTTTTATGGAGAAAAGGAGTAGGCAGATTAAATGTGCAAAGGCGGATTGGAGACAAATACTACTCGTACTAAAGAGGTAGTTTAAACTAGGTGGCCTATAGAACCTGTTGTTACTTAAGCATTTTTGTTCATACCATTTCCGTGTCGGTTTAGGCAGATAAGAGAGAGTGCCAGACTTTCCTATAGCGACACACATATTTCGCCTCTTCTACATCCATACACCTCATACATTTCTTACGATTTCTCTTACTTTTGACATTTCATTCTTTTAAAATATACGCTTGATATTACCATACAAAGAGACAGTTTGGAGAGTTTGTGGTTACTAGAGGCGTGGAAGGACGATGCACAAAAGGGAATCCCAATGCGTTGGACTGACCCAAGTGAGAGACGCAACTGGATTACCCTTGACAACTGTCCTTCGAGCCGCGGAATGCAGAGATGGATGGAGAGGAGTCGTCAGAGGTTATCATGGGAGGCACGATGCTTAGTCATGAGCTACACGACAGAATCGATGATACAACCATACTCGTACTTTCCTTAATCTTCTGCCACGCCTTAACCGTACATTTATTTTGTTATTTTTGTTCTTACATTTGCACTGTACATTTGTTTTGTTAGTCTTTCTGATTCGAGTATAGTATTTTTATGGTCTGACTTTTCATTCATTCATTCGTATGGTATCTCTCAACTCATTCGAATTAGCGTCGCAGCCATGTTAAAGATCCTATCTGGGAAACGAAATTGTCTTTGGCAACAGTAAACAAACCTTCTGGTTTAAGAACCACTGGAGAAGGCACAGGACTCGCAATTCGTCATCTCACGTGCTGGCAATACTACCGCAACCTCCATAGTCTAGTTGGTAAGACGCTTGACTTCCAATCCAGCGTTTACAGATTCGATATCCATTCCTACCCACATTTTTAAAAAAGGTTCCTGTCTAGTTATAACTTATGGCCTTTTGACCTCTTTTGAACATAAACCCACCAGGCTGTACACGATACGACTGTTAGTATACAATAATATAATAACGTATGTGAAAAAATCAAATGCACTTATACACGTCAAGCGAACGTGAATATTGTTACCAAACTGACCCTTTTTTATCATCTGTTTCGGGAATCAAGACCGAAACTTTTGAGTGGAAGTCATACGTCTTACCAATTATGTCGTTAATTTAATTGATTATGTGGTCATCAACATCAGCGAACTGAATATAATATAAACGATTGATGGCTTGTCATGAGTGTAAAAGTATTATTACTGATTTGCACAAGAAATCACGTTAGTCAGTGTACCATATACCGTATTATTTGCATTGCTAATGTTGGAACTATGGTTCAATGTTTAGCAAATTTGTTAAGCTTCCAGGCGTTCTGGTTTCGATTCCCAGCGGCAGGACTGTTTTAGATACTCTTTTCTACTTAATTTTTTTTCTCTAGCACTTGACATCTTTCTTACATACATTCTTAGATAGCTATTTGGGTAACTGGTGTTATTTAAAAAAATCTGTGTCCACAACCTCTATGACATAGTTGGTATGACGCCTTTCTTCTTACAAGGATGTTACGGGTTTGAATCCTGTTGGAACCCAGTTTTTTTAAAAAAGGTTTTCAGTCTGGTTTTCCTTAAAGTCATAAACAACTTTTTGGTCGGTTGGAACAGATCACCACATGGTAATAATCCCACAAGATTGTACTGTATACAACAAAAAAGTAATACATGATCCACTCGGGCGCTGCTATAGCTGCCAGACGTGATTTGTTTAGTAAAAATGGGTTCGAGTCCTGAGTTAGAATGCCCTTAACCCTGAGAGCGCTACGAGAAAAAAATATAATTGTCTATCTAGTGCTGAGATATATTTACGATTCGGGCGTTCGTGATAAATATTTATTTTAAACAACAAAAAACAAAAAAAAACTTTTTACAACATAAATATATTTTAGAATATGTACCCTTGTATTCTAAATGAATGATATTCATTTAGAATAAAAGGGTAGAACAAATTTCTTCCACTGCTATAGCAGTGCGCCGATCTCTCAGGGTTAAGGAGAGTTTGCTCTCTAAATGGCACTGTATAAAATTATCAATTTAATTAACACATTTAATTATGATAAGCTACCCCTCGTAGGGAGTTGTTAGCCTTTTCATAGAATCTATAGTGTAGATCTGTGGTGCACAAGAATTTTCAGCCTTGGGTCATTTTCCGAACGGAAAATGGCTCAAGTGCCTCTCAGTCTTTGTATTTTGCCTGGGCCATATCGATCCGATTGGCCAAATCAATTCGTATAAATATTTCGTTAGGACGGTGCTGGCCACCAAGAATTAGCAGGAGGGTCGCGAGTCGTCGGAGAGTCACCACGTGCGCATTACTGGTATAGATGTGTAACGCCACTGCGTGTACTGATTTATTGTGTGTTAGCTGCTGCACTTAACAAATTATGGCAATTAGCAAATGAGGTACATACATACCATCACACCGTTTCACTATCGACGTAGGTCGAGGAGAGAGAGAGCGTGCCAGAATTTTCTATCGCGACACACACATATTTTATCTCTTTTACATCCATACACCTTATCATACAACGAATTCTCCGACTTTTTTTCGTTCTTTCAAAATATCATTCACTTCGTCCAACCACACTTTCCGTGGTCTTCCTCTACTACGACTTCCACTCACATTTTCAATATATATTTGCTTTGTTGGTCTTTCTTCATTCATTCGTTCTACATGCTTAAACTAACTCAGAGTGCTCTTCCTGCTTAATAAAACAACCTTAAGATCACATTGAAATTAATAGCAAAATTCTTCAATTTGCTCTAATTTTTCATCGTTCACCCATATATCGCATATATTATATTTCCCTAGGATACTTATCTATTACTATGATTTTGGATCTCGCAACATTAATTCTCAGAAATTCTCCAAGTAATTCATATTCATTCTCCGCTAATACTACCATGTTATCAGCATAGAGCAATCCGCATACATTCTCCGCTAATACTACCATGTTATCAACATAGAGCAATCCGCATACATTCTCCGCTAATACTACCATGTTATCAGCATAGAGCAATCCGCATACATTCTCCGCTAATACTACCACGTTATCAGCATAGAGCAATCCGCATACATTCTCCGCTAATACTACCATGTTATCAGCATATAGCAATCTGCGTACATTCTCATTCGACTTTTTTTATACCGTTCATTGATATGTATGCCATTCATTGACCTATATAGTTCCTTCACACATGAATGTGTGTAAATGTTAAACAACCAGGGTGACATAACACATGCTTGCTTAACCCTTATGTAATATTAAACCACTCAGTCAATGTACCGATCATTCTAATACACGCTCTACTTTCGGCGTATAATGACGCAGTGCCACGTATTCATTTACATTCAACACCATATTCATTAAATATTTACCATAGCTTGTTCCTTATCACAGGTTATATGTTATGATCGTATGTCCACAAACGCAATACTGTTTCTTATTTTTTCCCATATTGATTAAATAGTAACCATAACTTGTCCCTTATTACCGGTTATACGAGTATGCTCATAACTCCACAAACGTAAATACCGTTTCTTATTTTTTCCGATATTCATTAAATATTTACCATAGCTTGTTCCTTATCACAGGTCATATGCTCATATGTCCACAAACGCAAATACTGTTTCTTATTTTTTCGCAGATTCGTTAAATATTAACCATAGCTCGTCCTTTATTAATGGTTGTATGCCCATAACATAAGTCCCCGAACGCAAATACCGTCTAATATTTTTTCCCATATTCATTAAATATTTACCATAGCTTGTCCCTTATCACCGATTATATGCTCATAAGGCTACAAACGCAAATACTGTTCCTTGTTTTCTGCTATATATTTTTCCATAACCACGTGAGGTGCAGAACAACAAATTCAAATTAAATTATTTCTAACAGAATAACCAGTCTGAAAGCGATTTCGCCAGGTATTAAAATCGGATAACCTGTTACTTAACATAATGGTAACCACAAGACCACAATTTATGACCATTTGAAAATCAGACAACCTGTTACTTAACATAATGGCAACCACAAGACCACAATTTATGACCATTTGAAAATCGGAATACCTGTTACTTAACATAATGGTAACCACAAGACCACAATTTATGACCATTTGAAAAATATATGTTGCATATATACCAACTAGCCATTTCCCTTATGAGATAGGCAGAGAGAAGAGTGCGCCAGCCTTCCTATCTCGATAAACACCCTTCGTCCTTCTACATCACTATGTAACATTTAATCATATACACAAAATAATCAAAATTAATATATTGTATTAATTCAATAACTAATTCCAACGTTACGTTTACAAGTACTTGGATAACTTGATCATATCAAAGAGGTTTTACCAAATAAGATAAGTACTTGGATAACTTGATCATATCTAAAGAGAAGGTTTTACCAAATAAGATAAGAATATTGATTTACAAAATAAGATAAGAATATTGGTTTACAAAATAAGATAAGAATATTGGTTTACAAAATAAGATAAGAATATTCGTTTTATTATATCGGCTCACATAATTTCATAATGTCTTTAATTTGGTGGCACAAATGCTCCTACTTTGAATGAATTGCCTATTTTATAAAAATATAAAAATATCATTTAATATGTCAAATGCCCAAAAAAGTTCTCTGTGTGTCACTTTAAAATAAAGATTATGTTCCTGGAATAAAAATAATTAAAATAGGCAAAAAATGTTTTGAATATTGTTTAATACAGTATATATTTTTAGTGATGGTTCTTGAGGGTTCCGCTACCATCCTCAAAACCTTTAATAAATTATTATTATTTTTTCTCGAAAAACTACTTTTTCCTAAGGGTAGCTTCGAGTAGAAAATATGTTTCTACGTTATCTTCTTTAAAAATATCATTAGCTTGATCCAACCATACTTTCCTTGGTGTTCCTCTATCAAACTGTATACTCACATTTGCAATTTATATTTGTTTTGTTAGTCTTTGTTCATTCATTCGTTCTACATGTCTTAACCTTTTCAGAGCGTTTTTCTTCATCTTGCTCAAGACAGTTTTAATTTCGTAATCATCCCTAATCATTTCATTCTGTATTTTGTCATACATTGTCAGGCGATGTATTTTTCTCAGTGCACAGATTTTTTCGGCTCTTTTCAGTCCTTTTCCACGTCTACGTATCACTACCATACATCAAAGTTCATATATAGATATTAAAATGTCCGGGAAGCCATAGAAGACATATTGCTAAACATTATTATTACGACATACTCCCTTCGCTTCTTTTGCATCCATACACCTTCTCATAAATTCCATTCAGTTTCTTTTCCTCTTTACATTTCATTTTCCAAAATAAACTTATTTAACCTCCGTGATCTAGTTAGTAAGACGCCTGTCTTCTAGCCTGGGGATTGCGGGTTTGAGTCCCGTTGGAACCCAGTTTTTTTTGTTTTATGATCCCTGTGTGGAATTCATTTAAGGCATCTTCAACATCTTTCTGGTTAGTTGGAAAAGATTGCCATATGGCAATAATAAGCCTATCAGGATTTACTGTCTAAAAGGACGTGTATTACAGTTTGGAGACGATCGCTGGGTGTTTCATGGACGAAACGGCGAAGAAATGTTTTTTTTGTGGAAGAACTTAATATCATATTGGAGATGCTTGAAATATTATACACTCATAAAGTGGAGGATCGCAGGAGTAGAGGTAGATTACCTGTGCGCTGGAGCGACTAGGCGAAGAGTACTAAGGGTCTGAATTTGCCATAGGCCCTTTGGACAGCGGAATGCCGAGAAGATTGAAAAATAATGCACAACTTACATTTTGGACAACCCTAATATGTATTAATGATTCACACTTATTAACACGCAATGTTGCGTTTGCTTTTTTGCTTTCTGTATAGAAATTATAAACTGAGAAATGTGTGATTGCATTATGTGTCCATTTTTTAAATAACTGAATGTTTTTATAAAAATAATAGAAATTCGATGTATACTCGTACTAAATGGCCTGTCCAGATGAGGCGTTTAACGCGCGATTCGAGTAGCGCGTTTCGAGTAGCGCGTTTCGAATTAATCAAGGTAAATTGATCTAGCTTCGCGGTATTTGTGAAACTTACGAACATGTGTGTTTCTGTGAAATGTTTTCTTCCTCCGTGCGATAGAGTTAAGAGGAAGAAGACATTTTCGTAAATTTCACAAATACCGCGAAGCTAGATTAATTTACCTTGATTAATTCGAAACGCGCTACTCGAATAGCGCGTAAAACGCCTCATCTGGACACGGTCTAAGCATATTTTTTTGTATTTTCAGTTTGAGTCCATGTCTCTTTATTAGCAATTTACGAGAAGGTATTAGTTACATTATATATTTTTTCATATTTGTTTATTTTTGTTTATAATTTTAGTTTAATTAATTAAATATTGTCACTATCTATTTAACCTTACAATCAAAACTTACAAATATTTATTTTGAAATATTTTTAATCTATCAATAATAATGGATTCGAGCCCCGAGTAAGAGCGCCCTTGAAGAGAGTTTGCTCTTTAAAGAGTGCTAAATAAATGTTCCTTTTATTATTACTACATGACCATGATAGTATTAAAATATTGTATTCTGAAGTAATAACGCATTCATTAAAAAAAACAATAAAGACATTGTTATTTGCTTTGATCAAACACGGTTTATTCCACTTTATGTAACGGTATAACCCTACCGGTTTCAAGGCTTTCCCCTCATCACCAGAGGAGCACAGATAGTTCTTGTTTGTGCTCTCTTGATGATGAGGTGAAAGCCTTGAAACCGGTAGGGTTATACCGTTACATAGAGTGGAATAAACAGTGTTTGATTAAACAAATTACAATGTATTTAAACCTCCATAATGTTAATGCCTTAACTATAAATTATATATAAAAACAATAAAGAAATAACAAATGAATCTCTATCATATAAAATTCATGAAAAAATAAAAAAGCTACAAAAATGTGAAATAATTCTTCAATTGAATAAAAAAAATAATACAATTATTACTTATAATAAAGGCTTGAGAATAAAAATATCAAAAATAACATTTATGGTTGTCAGTAAAAGGGAAGTACAGACATGGACACCTCTTGATATAAAGAATAAATTTGTTGAGCAAGTCCTTCAATATAAATATGTGAGATGCTAGGCGAGTGATCAATGGGGCCAGTCTCAAGAGATCATAGTAAGAGTAGAGTGGAGATGGCACGAAGTTGCTTCCTCAAAATGCAAGATCTTTGCAACAAACATTTTGAACTCGACTTACATATTCCCGTACTTATCTATGATCTTGAAGCATGCATGCTTACTTAGGACACTATAAAGAAACTATATGATGTTAAAGCATGGACACTTACTTAGGACACTATAAAGAAACTCTATGATGTTGAAGCATGTACACTTACTTATGACACTATAAAGAAACTCGGTGCTGTTGAAGCATGTACACTTACTTAGGACACTATAAAGAAACTCTATGCTATTGAAGCTGGACCACTTACTTAGGACACTATAAAGAAACTCTATGCTATTGAAGCTGGGGCACTTACTTAGGACACGTTAAAGAAAATCTATGATGTTGAAGCTGGGACACTTACTTAGGACATTAAAGAAAATATATTAAGTTGAAGCATGGACCCTTACTTAGAACACTATAAAGAATATAGGAGCTCTTTAAATGGGGTGTTATTGAATAAGGATCATGGGTTGAACAAATTTGTAACGATGATATCTTGAAACGGATGAATAAAGATTAGAAGAACAAAAAAAATATCCACCATCAAAGAGAGAGAGAGAGAGATAGAGTACGTACATGTAATGCGAGAAGAAAAATATAAGATTCTTCACTTATATTGCAGGAGAAACTTTTGGACAGAAGAAGTGCGAGAAGAAAACCCATATCATGGTTGAAGAACGCGAGTGGTTTCACTGTGGTATCATATATTTGTTCAGAGCTGCTTATTAAAGGTCAAGATATCCACGATGACCCTCCGACCTCCGATGAAGAGAGGAACTTTGAAAAAGAAGAATAAAGACACAAATTAAACAAATAACAAACAATAAAATCGAACATTCCATCTAAGAGATAATTCGAAATTTTCAGTCATAGATTTTCGTCCTTTGTATAATATAATATACTCGTAGTAAATGGTAATACTTCATGGACAGTATATTTTCAAGAAACTCTCTTTCCATCCCTGTGTTGAAATCAACCTTTGAAGAGAGATCCCGTTACACCAACCTTTGGGAGCCCCTGATCAGTATTTGCATGCCCAATGCAGGGGCGGACCGGCCATATACGGCCTTCAGGGCAATCGATCATTTTGCCTCCGCAAAGTCATGTGAACAAGTGACCACGCGATAAAATATTTATATTAAGTGAAAACAACAGTGAAAGACCATGAGACTGTATAAAATTTACGGTGTCATGGACGAAAAATAATATTAAATAAATAAACGAAATCACGCTATTTCTCCTTAATTGTAGGCAGAAAGGTCAAATCTCCATACCGATATGTACGAAGTCAACTTGTGCTTCGGTAGATTCACACATATTTTCTTAGATGCTCTTATTTTTCTCGCACTTCCCACCTTTTGTGCTGTTGAAATTCCACAATATTGATATTGGTTGCCGCAGGGCGGTACATTGGGTCCTTAGCTCAGAATCATCCTCATTTATTAAAAAAAAATCTGCCTCCAAGTTGTATGTTTCAGACCTACGCAGAAAACGGTCTGGTTTGTATTAGATTCAACACCAGGGCATCGATTGGGAGCCTCCCAGCAGTCTACTTTGCCCAGATTGGTAAGTGGGGATCAAGGAACAGGCGAAATTTCGCCCCGCATAAAACCGGAGTATTGTTGAAGGGGTCTCTTGCAAGCGCTCCTACAATTTCCTTTTCAGGAATAAATAATCGTTTTGTGCGGGAAACAATTAATCTCGGAGTGACAATCGACTGTTGCCTAGGAATTATATTTTATATTAGATCGTCCTTGTTGAATAGTATTTGTATCATGTACGATAGCTAACCGTGAGTTACTTGTCTGATTACTGGGGCTAATAACAATATTTTCTCCTGGTCACGCTCATAAATATGTTTGCATCATGATTTTGGATATGTCTATGGACACCTTACGAATGAACGAAAAATAAAAGATTTAAGGTAATATAATGTATTGACTATTTATCCCTTAAATGTTCAAAATAGCGCTATGCGACACCCAATCAACAAAATCGACACCCAATCAACAAACAACTTGTTAAAAAACTTGTTAAAAATGAGTGGGCGAAGAGCGAGAAAAGTACTGTTCAACCAAGTGAGTTTTTTTTGAAAGAATGAAATCGATTGAATGGATGAGGGATTATAAGGACCCCTGAGAAACTGAACAAAAAACGGAACAGTCTGAGAAGATACTCGTATATCGATACAGAAGAGGCGAAAAAAGTATGCCGTCATAGGAGATGTTGGCGCTTTGTCCTCTATGGCTTCTCTTGATAGGGAAATACCGTGATATTATTTATGTATGAACAATGGTTATATTTATTCATTCGTGTTAAGCATGCAGTGGCGTACCGGGGAGGGGGAGTAGGGATCAGTAACAGTCCCCGGGCGCAGGGCTAACGAGACCCCTGAGAAACTGAACAAAACCCCCTATCTTAAACTTTGTGTTATTTCGCCCCCCCCCCCTATTGATGTAAGACTTTTTTATTCACAATTCTAATTAATGTGTGTTGTTTTGGCTTGCCCTTCGGACATGGAAAATAAATACATTAAACCTGTTTAAAATTAGAAAAATTGAAATTAGTACCGAAACAAAATTGAGCGCTTTATATTTTGTTTTGTTGACGTTAATAGGGAAATTTTTAGTAATCTGCAGGTGCCCTAGGTAATATAAACATTACATGAACCTTTGAGTTGAAAAATAAAAATGCGTTCCACACCTTAACTAGATAATCTGCAAACTGATTAGTTAATGTGTAGAATAAAGTAAATTTTTGTCTCCCTTATGTAAATATTATCTACACAAATGGTACGTACCTCATTCAAATGCTGTTTCCTGCAGGAGCTGAGCGACATATGAAAAACATCTAAATGATGATGTACTCATTTAGATTTTTGTCACGTGTTCACGGTAAAAAAGTGTGTTTAGTCTTCTTACTGGTATTTCCAAAGTTAGGTTGTTTTTACTTTTAGGTTGATAGAACAATCTATGGGTGCATTGTCTCAGATAATTCCGGAACATATAAACCAAAACTGTTTAGGACAGATGGGTTAACTATTGGGTTGATGCAATAGTTCGTCCCACTTTTTATACAAAAATTAAAGAAAAATTTTATTTACTAAAAATTACATTTATTATAAAGTATGTGCCGTTCTGTTGAATGACCTTCCATCTCTCTGGTAGTTGCATAATCCCGCGCTCATAGAACATTTGAGGTCTCTGGCTAAATAACTGATCCATGTGATTTTTCAAGTCTTCCAAGGAAGAAAAGTTTTTACCATCTAAGCTGTTTTGAAGCGATCTAAATAAATGATAGTCGGAGGGCGCAAGGTTGGATGAGTACGGTGGATGAACCAAAACATCCCAGTTAAATTGTAAAAGTTTGTGTCGGGTGACCAAAGACACGTGTGGTCTAGCATTGTCTTGATGGAACGCAATACCATTTCCGTTGGCTAATTCAGACCGCTTCTGATCGATTGCTCGCTTTAATTCACTTAGTTATGAACAGTATTTCTCCGAATTAATGGTTTGATTTTCAGGTAACAGCTCATAATGCACTATTCCCTTCCAGTCCCACCAAATACATAGCATAACCTTCTTCGGATGTAAACTGGCTTTGGCGCTGTTTGAAGGGTCATCTCCGCGCTTAGGTCATGATCTCTTACGCTTAACATTAATATACACAATCCATTTTTCATCATCTGTAACCATCCGCTTTAAATATGGATTGATTTCGTTGCGCTTCAATAGATAACCGCAAGCAGAAATTCGGTCTATCAAATTTTTCTCCGATCATTCGAGGTATTCTATGCCGATCACTTTCAATTAGCGCCAATATTTCGTCGCCATCAGCCTCAGCCGGTTGTCCAGAACGTGATGCATCGCTAAGATTAAAATTGTTTTCAGAAAACTTTCTGAACCACTTACGGCACGTGGCACGTCGTCAACGGCATCTTCACCGTACACATCACATATTATCTTTTGCGTCTGCGAAGCATTCTTGCCTTTGCGGAAATAAAAAAGCAGATTTTTGTTTTGACACCGGGCGCAGGAAACCTTCGCTCCACCACTGTTAGCATGACTAAAATAAAATATGGAACATTATGATAAGACCAATAATCATCACTGACAATGCGTACTGGTTTATATTGAATTATACCCAAATGACCTTATGGATAATGGAGTTGTAACACTGTTTCGTTCAATATATGGTGTATCCAAAATTAATATTTATTAAAAACTTACGGTTTTTATCGCATATTCTTCGTCTTCATCTCGATATGAAATAAAATATATGTTTTCTGAGTGTGGGTTACTTAATATTAATTTTAGGAAGTGGTATTTTTCTTCTCTCAATAAATGACCAGAGAGAGAGAATCGTTCGGCATTTCATGACATTTAAGAGCTCTCGTTCTACCCCTGCTTAGCATCATAGTATAAATAGGCCAAAACCCATAAGATGGTTATCGTCAAAGAAAGAATACGAGAATTGAATTTCGAATACAAGAGAGCGAGAGAGGAATACTTGGATTCTCTCCGAAAGTAATTCGAAATTTGAATCTCGGTGGGATGCCTTGCCGTTATTTAAAATTTGAGTTATCGTTGCAAAAGAAAAACGAAATCATCTTGAAAAAAACGTGCATGTGCTGATTTCATTCGTTATCTAATTTCTCCGTTTGGGATAAGGTCATGAATAATTAGGATTCTCAGATATTCGTATTTCTAACACCGAGGTTGCACTCTGTCTTGGTTACACCTGATCAGAGTAGTACTAGATCCTGATTCCATTTGCGACGACCTTCTACGAAGTACGACCCTCTACGAAGTACGACCCTCTACGAAGTACGACCCTCTACGAATTACGACCCTCTGTAATAAAAATTAAGATTTGAAACACTGTGTGGTGAATAATAGGCTTACCCACCTTAATTGGTAAGTTTTTAAAATGCCGTGATTTTTTTTTCTACACTAAGGGTGCCATGAAACGAAAAAGTTTGAAAGTCACTGAGTTACTCGGTCAGCTGCAGAGATAAGCCATTATGAGATTGTTAACCATTTTTTTAATGAACGCATAAAATATTAAAACCAAAAATGAATATTATTTTATGCTTTCTTGAAAAATAATAAAATCTAAATATTCGAATTTTCTCATTTAAACAATATTAACAACAATAAACAAACATTCTATCTTTTATAATAATCCCTCCATTTAAATGGTTTTCATTTACGCGAATTAAATTTATCTCGATTTATTCTAATTGAAACATTTTGAATGCATAGTAGTAAGCATTAAGCACCTATTCCGCGATATTTTGGTTTCTAAATCCATATTATTACTTTTTTGCTACTAACAACATCGTATTATTTAATTTCTTGTTTGGCTACAATTGTAAGAGCGACAGCAGTAACAATGAAAGATTTATCCAGCGAAAGGTGCTACAAATTGAAAATTCAGTTTTTTTTTCATAGTTAAAATAAATCGTATAGATCTCATATAAATGTGTGTTTTATTAGGGACCAAAAACTACTTGCACACTTACATACTATAAAATAATGAACTATGTTTTAATAAAGTTATGATAACATATCTGGAAACAGGTAAAAGGACATCTATTTTACGTATGTTATAAATAAACTGCTCTATTTACGCGCCTTCATTTACACGCTGTTTTCTTGAAACCAATTACCCGAGTAAATAGAGGGATGACTATCTCGATACGGATAGATTTTTTTTGCATATTCGCTTTCAGCTTCATACGTCGGGGTAAGCAAAGCGCGAAACTTTACCATCTCAACACATACCTACCTTTGCCTCTTCTATCATACATCCATAGTTTTATTAAAAAGTCTTAGATTATTTAAAATAAAATACAGCTTAAGATATAAAGTACAATAAAACCAGTTGTAACTTGTTAGTTGTTCATAAGGACCGCGCTGATTATTTTGGTTTGGTAATGTATTGTTGCGAATAATCCTCAAACCAGGACCTTGGGTCGCAGTAGGAAACTGGAAACAGAAGATATTTGTAGTTTCGAGCCATACCGTATCAACCATGATCATCATAAACCCCATAACTCAGGCTGGCTGCCTGCAGGATTATCTGCCACTCATATGTTTTAGAAATATCCCTCTTCCAATTGATTATACCCAGAGTGAGGCAGCTCTCTATCACAGCATCCAACCAACTCAGCCATACTCTGGACATAACCTACAAACCGCAGACGTGAAATCTTAATGACTGATATTAAGCTCCTTTCGTTCCCTTTATAGTTCGTGGTTGTATTGAATGAAAAAAAAACACAATACTATAATATTTGTGTAGAGCTATGTTAAATTTAAAGAGTTCATGTCTTCCGCATCAATATCAAGAGTAAAGCTACGGTTTCCTAAGAAAGTGGGTTCGTTATATAGCGCACGTAACATGACGTGATGCTGGCGCGCCGCCAGATGGCAGAAATGAAAACCCACAACTGTCAGTTCGAAACGTCAAACTGACAGCTCCCGATATTATTCCGCATATTTGGTTTCAACTGGGCTTTTCTATAGTATTTGCTCTTCACATTATATAAAGCTTCATTATTTCTTACAAAATCAATCAATATTTCGTCATTTTCGCTGGTCCAAATTAAATAACGTTTGCGTCGCATCCGCTTGGCGCGCCGCCAGACGGCAGAAATGAGAACCTACAACTGTCAGTTGGAAACTTCAAATCTAATTCCACATATTTTGTTTCAACTGGGCTTTTATATAGTCTGCTCTTCGCATTGTATAAAGCTTCATTATTTCTTACAAAATCAATCAATATTTCGTCATTTTCGCTGGTCCAAATTACGTTTGCACTCATTTTTTATTTTAAAACGGTGTCCGCTACACGGGAAAAATCTTGCTTCGCTATCACGGCCGTCATGCAAATGGCAGCATTGCTATTTGACATTACACTCGCAACCAACGCACTCTAGGAAACCAACGCCATTGGTTTGCATATACAATGTTTTGTTACGGGCGCTATATAACGACACAACCAACGCTCTCTAGGAAGCCACGCCATATGGTTTGCATAGACAATGTTTTGTTACGTGCGCTATATAACGACACCACTTTCTTAGGAAACCAAAGCTTAACGCTCGGTGTGCTGAGGCGCGGGCAGCCGGTCTCGTATCGTACAATCAACAGTGCACATTATTAAATCTTTAGATTTTAAAAATAATTTTTACTTTTGTACTTACGTATACACGTTATCATTTGAATTGTTTTGTTGTGTTAATGTGTTTTTATTTACTTTTCTTGTAATGGTTTTTTTAATATTTTGGAATTGGTTTTCTTTGTAATGAATGAAGCACTCGCTACATGACTTTTTAAACATTTTTGTAAACTATATTGTACAGTTAATGAAAACAAATAAATAAATATTTTACTTTTGTCACATAGCTAAAAGTAAGCAAAGTTGATCTTATAATTATTCATGGGCTGTTATCCTTGTGGTTGTGTTTTCCCAATCATCAAACTCGTTTGAAATTGATCAAGCAACATTTATTGGCGCTCAAGTGCTTGCATACATATCAATAGATTTGGTCTCTTTGTAGATAATATATTAGTCAGCATGTCTGGACGACCTCCGAGGTCCAGTTAGTATAACGTTTACCTTCCAGCCAGAGAATTGTGGGTTTGATTCCTGATGAACTATTGAAGGTGACCGTCGTCAAGGCAGACCAGCAGAATCACTCACTCCAGAAACTTCAGATAGGGGTGTTGAAAAATGGATTAATCGTTCTAAAAAATGTATTTAAGTACCGAATGACTATATTAAGAAAAAAATTGTTTCAATCTATATTTTTTTTATATCCTGAACCGGAAACTTTTGGAACTTGCTATGTGTGTTAAAAAGATCTAAACCACAAAACTTTAAACTTCTACTCTCCTTACTTTGAGTACTGATTTTATTCAACTAAATAAATTCATGATAATCTCAGTACCAGTTCGTTATAAATTTACGCTGGATTCCCACTTGACAGTTAAAAAGACCGTTTATTGATCATTGTGAAGTTCGCACAAGCAAGCTATATGACCGCGGCCAAATGAGAATCTAGCCTTAGTTTCACATTAAAAATAAAATTGTCTGTTACTGCCCTGTTCAACATAAAATACGATTAAATATAGTAAATGGTTCGGCCGAATTATTATCGAATCAATCATAATATAAATAGGCCAAAATCCATACGGTAGTTGTCGTCGAAGGAAGAATACGATAATTGAATTTTGAATACAAGAGAGCGAGAGAGGAATACTTGGATTCTCTCCGAAAGTAATTCGAAATTTGAATCTCGGTGGGTCCGTGATACTGAACGAATTTTAAATATTTGAAAAGGTGTAAAAGGGGACGATGTATAAATGATATATATAAACAAATTTTACATTTATGAATATATAATATATTTTCATAAACGTATTATGGAATTTGTTTTACTTCCGTGAATATTTCACGGGTTGCAACTAGTATTTGAATAATCGTAATTGATAGTACGAATCTTGATTTCAGTGAATTTTTGTTCTTTCCTACTTAATAATTGCATTCACAACCCAACCGAATAATAAACATATTTCAACTACATCATTTGCCAAACAACCTCGAATGGGTCTTCTTCTTCATCGCATGCTCAATGCTGAGCGTTGTGGTCCTCTGTTATTTCTGGAACTTCTTCCTGGTTTTGAGCCATGTTGAATGTAACGTTTAAAGATGACCTTGCTATTTTTTATTTGATCCTTCAGGATTTTAGAACAACTTACGGTTTTTATCGCGTATTCTTCGTCTTGATTGCGTACTCAATGAGAACGCCGTGCTTCTCTGGTATGTCTGGAAACAGGTGCATCACCTGAGTCCATCCTTTCCGGTCCTGGATCATGCCGAATACAGCGTTCAAACATCATCCTGCTAACTCCTTTATTTGGTGCGTCCATCTTAAAGGACACCTTCCTTTTGCTCGCTTTCCCTCCACTATTCTCGTGATCACCAACTTCTCCAGGCTTTCAGCACTCTTTCTAGCAACATACCTAATGTACGTTAGAACTCGTTTTCTGTATGTTATCGAAAGTTTTTCGGTTATTTTTAATTGTTCGATTGGCGTGCCTTGCAATCTCTGGAAATAAATATATAAATCAAAAATAATACTGCATCCGCCTCTAGCATCACGTCTCGAAGGTGTGTAATATATATCATGTCTTCTTTCTAATTTTCCATGTTTCCACTACATAAAGTACTATGGAGAATACTGGATATTTAACTAGACAGATTTTTGGTTGTTTGAATTGCAGAATAGATTTTAGTCTTCTCGAATACTATCCGCTACTCTTAACTCTTGTGCGAGGCTTCCAGCCATCGAAGTTTTGTCTTCCCAACAGTTTTACGACCTTCATATCTATCGTTTAGAATACTCTTTGAAGGTTAGACACATATACTACTCATCCCAATATCCCGCCTATTGGAGTCTTCTAAGCCTGATAAACGAAGAGGTGGGTTGCTCTTGAAAGAGTCAATAAACGCAGATAACGTAATAAATTGTGATAAGTTGTTGGATGGGATTTAGATAAGGTTGTTGAAATTGTAATATGCTTGAAATTGTGTACGTGATTACTTAAGATTTATGTACTCGTATATGAATGTGAATTTAGTACGTGTTACAATATGTGAAATTTGTGAATTAGGAATCATTTAGTCACTGCTCATGCCTTGTGAAGTGGTTCTCTATATTAAAAAAATATTAATGGTATCATTTACTCACTGCTCATGCCTTGTGAAGTGGTTCTCTATAATAAAAAAATTATAAATAGTATCATTTAGTCACTGGTCATGCCGTGTGAAGCGGTTCTCTATATTAAAAAAAATATGAATGGTATCATTTAGTCATTGCTTATGCCTTGTGAAGGGGTTATCTATGTTTAAAAAAATATGAATGATATAATTTATTCACTGCTCATGCCTTTTTAAGTGGTTCTCTATAATAAAAAAATTATAAATAGTGTCATTTAGTCACTGGTCATGCCTTGTGAAGCGGCTCTCTATATTAAAAAAAATATGAATGGTATCATTTAGTCATTGCTCATGCCTTGTGAAGTGGTTATCTATGTTGTTTATAGTTAAGGCATTAACGTTGTGGAAGTTTAAAGACATTGTAATTTATTTTTAACAAACACTGTTTATTCCACTTTTTTTGTGACGGTATAACCCTACCGGTTTCAAGGCTTTCCCCTCATCTCCCTTGCGCTCCCCTGAAGATGAGGTGAAAGCCTTGAAACCGGTAGGGTTATACCGTCACAAAAAAGTGGAATAAACAGTGTTTGTTAAAAATAAATTACAATGTCGTTATCTATGTTTAAAAAAATATGAATGGTCTCATTTAATCACTGCTCATGCCTTGTGAAGTGGTTCTCTGTATTAAAAAAATGCGGGTTTTATGCACTGTTATGTGCTTATACTCTATCTTTTTAAAGAATTGATTTGACCGAAGTCATTGATATCCTTATACCCCCGAATACTAGGAGGAAAAAAATGCCTGTGTCATTCGAGGGGTTCGAACTGACGACCTTCGAAATGGAAGTCCAGTGCGTTGCCGCGCGGCCATACACTACATCACCTTTCCATTAAAACTATAATATTAAATTGCAAATGTTCATTATAGAAATTATAATGTTTGTGTTAGATATAAGGGTGGCGTAGACAGTTTTAGGAAGCACTTAAAGACAACTTTTTTTGGGAGGTGTTATCAAAATTTATGATGTTATATGAAAACTGCATACTCTACACTACATCTAAAGCCGAATGTGTTACTATCACATATCGGAAGATCTACAAAGGTTACTTTGTAGTTGGTCATCCCTTCTGCGGTTTTTCTTACCAAATATGTTTTTTTCTAAGCAGATATGGAAAATAACCTTATCTAATGGCTGCAGCCAATACCTTCCTATCCTTATAAATTGAACTTTTTATTTTGTAATATTTTTATCTGTAAATAATAGTGGATTAGGGTCCAGATTTAGAGAACGCTTGAAGAGAGTCTCTCTAAACGGTGCTATATATTGTAAATAGTCCTTTTATTATTATAATAATATTGTCTCTTGACAAGACTTGCTATCCAGAAAATCGCACTGTGTGCTATTATTTAATCAATCAATAAATATATTTCTATAATACCATTTAGTGACCGTAATGCTTTTTATTTAATTTATTAAGACTCCCATTGCAGAACAATCTGGCGGGTTGATGCCCAGGTGGTAATCTTTTCCAAGCAGCGGCGGCCGGTCCCGAGGTGCGCTGGCGCGCCGAACCGGAGAAACAATTCGCAATGTAGATAAATACCATAGTCTCACGGTTTACTGCATGTCTTTGTCTGCCCTATATGAATCTGCGTTTCCGTCCGGTGCATATTCGAGATCGCTCCAGTATGAATTTGCAAACTTGGCCGGTCAATTTGAAAGGAATATTTTTTTAAATTTTACTTAAATTTTTTTAAATTTTCACTTAAATAAAAATAGTCGTATTATTTGTCAGTATTTTTATGCTTATTTAATCTATACAAATATTTAACATTTTTGGAAGTGATGTTTGCGAATATATAATTTAATTATTGCGAATTATTTCTTCGGCACAGCTCACCAACGCATCCCGACACCAGTCGCCGCTGCTTCCAAGCATCACGGTATTGTTTTTTTTTGGAGGAAAAATCTTCTTTTTACGTCTATTATGCTTCCAATTCCTCTAGACCTGAGTTGCCACACAATCAGCCTTTGCTACAAATATTTATTGCAAAATCGTATTTTTTTCTTCAAATTATTGCCTTGTATCTGCTTGTTGCCCGATGTGATACGATCGTCAATGGTATCCTGTAAGAATGCATCAAAAATCAAAATTGACGCATGCAAATAAGACATATTTTATCAAGTTTATTTATACTATGCAAATAAGACATATTTAATCAAGTTTATTTATACTATCCAATGAAGACACCTCAAATACAACAATTTGCATTTAAACCGGTACTTGCTATCATGAGTTTGATTTTTTTTTTGCAAAATATCGTCCAATACAGGCATCCTTCATTTTACGCGATTTGATTCCAAGAAAGATCATGAAGCTAGAAACACGGGTCAAGTTAATTGATTTTAATATCTGTACTAGGGATTGGTTCCAAAAAAAGAAAAGGAACCTATAAATGGTAAAAAAAAAGTCTAGTAGATCTGACTCAATATTCTTTTGCAGCCTTGAAGGCTTTGGATTGATAAATAAACGATTTTTTAATTAAAAAAAAAAAAAAAAAAAAAAAACTGCGCCTAAATCATCTACGCTATGCACGCAGTATTACCGCTTACAGATTGGTAATGTAATACAAATCGGCTTTTTGTAATTTTTTTCGTAATTGTATTTAAGACACGTTGTATCGAAATCGCGTAATGTGGAAACACGTAGAATGAGGGTATCTGTACAAGTATTTCTTGATTTTACAAGTCAAAACATGGACGTAGAATATTAGTGGTAGGAACCGAGTAAATGCAGTGGAAATATGTGCACTGAGAAGATTATGTGATGTATCGATGTATGACAGAATCAAAAATGTAATTATAAAGGATGAAAGTGAGCTAAGAACTTATGTGCTAAACAAAAGTATTAGTGGGAATTCTGGTAAAGGATGAACGTGAAAAGTTTGGTTGAGCCAAGCGAATGAAATCTTGAAAGAAGGAAATGTTTCCACTTCAAAGAAATCGTAAGAGTTGTGTAAGAAGGTGTATGGACGTAGAAGAGACGAAGGATATGTATAGGGATAGGAAAGTTTGATACTCTGCCTACCCCAATAGGGACATGGCGTGATGGTATGTATAAATAAATTGTAGTAAATAAGGTTTATTGATAGCAACATAGTATAAACATATATCCTTAAATTGTAGTAAATAAGGTTTATTGATAGCAACATAGTGTACACATATGTCCTTAAATTGTAGTAAATAAGGTTTATTGATAGCAACATAGTATAAACATATATCCTTAAATTGTAGAAAATAAGGTTTATTGATAGCAACATAGTATAAACATATATCCTTAAATTACATATACTCGTATATCTCAGGATATTGCCGAAGAAAATACATTTAAGAGGGAAACTGTCAAATGTTCTGGGTTCATCTTATAACATTCTCCCAGTCAAGATACACCTCCACCAATAATAGAGGGCGAGCTCAGCCGAGAGGAAATCAGATGTTTTCCAGCCCACACCCTATATGTAATACCAACGTTAGAAAGTGTTGACCGGCAATTACCTTATTACTTATTCTGTCGATATATCCAAATTGCCGAAAATGTCTCCATTAAACACGTTTGTTTTCAATTCTACAATCGATTACTTAATTCTGTATTGTTTGATGAATATTTTAGTGACTAAGTTTGTCATTATGGGCCCATAAATTAGATGGAAGTGACACATTTTCGAATTAATATAATTAATTTATTTCATTGCCAAATAACCAGGAGACAAAGGTATTTTTTTACATTCGCAGTAGCATAGTGAGGGGGCTAGGGGGTAGTTGTTTTCAATCATAATCATCACCATCACGATACTTTAGACCAGGGGTAGCTAACCATTTTGGATCGTGTGCCAAAATCGGTATTGGGTTAACTCTCGCACGTGTATTTTTTGAGAGTATGAGGATCCACAAATTCGTACATTTTGAGAGTATGAAGGCCCACAAATTCGTACATTTTGAGAGTATGAGGGCCCACAAATTCGTACATTTTGCGAGTATGAGGGCCTACAAATTCGTACATTTTGAGAGTATGGGTATATATTTGTACCTATCTTGTCTTTTATTTTAAATTGTAGTCTGTGTATAATATTATTAGACGACGAACGACTGAACTAGGTTTTCAAGAGCAATCTCTCAATCTATCTCAAAAGCAAGGTATTTAACCAATACATTTTTCCTGCATTAATATATGGATGCGAAACATAGACTCTTTCTGTAAGAATGATACAAAAGCTCTAAACAACACAACGCAGCATGGAAAGGAGCATGCTAGGTTATAACAGGAGAGATCGCAAACGCAATGGATGGATACGCGCCCAAACAAAAGTCGTCGACGTTATATAGGTAGATATCGCAAAAAGACTGAAGTGGAAGTGGGCTGGGAACGTCGCCCGAACAATGGACCATCGTTAGACGTATGAAGTAATCCAGTAGTACCCAATAGACAGAACTTGGATAGGCATAGGTCTATATCAGACGTGGGCAAATGCAGCTCCGTCTTGGCTTAGGCAAGATTCATTAGATTGTCTTTTTCGATATTCTCGTTGATTCAACGTAACTGACTTATTCTTAATAATTTCAACACGTTTTTATAATATGTAAATTCATGATTAATTTAATTCTACTCTACAACTGAAATTACATAAAATGTCAAAATAAAAAAAAATGTAAATTTTGTCCCACCTGTACATTTTAGTTTAGGTCCGTAAGTCTATAAAAGGTCATACTCGTATCTCTGTCGCGCCAAACGAGTCAAGTCATTACTTTCGAGTAATAATCAATACAATATGCTTATTGGTGTAAACGTCATATAAAAATATAATTAAACGAACAATAAAGCGTTGTGTGTTTGTTGGTCCAAATTTTATTCCGTCTGCCTGCGAAGTCAATAAGAGATGAAATATCTGGTATTACAATGTATAATAAATGATCGGATAACAGATAACTGTATGTTGACAACCTCTATGGTGAATCTGTTTTCCAGCCTGGGAGTTGCGGGTTCGATTCTCATTAGAGCGCATATTTGAAAAAAATGGATTCCAGTCTGGTTTTTTACTGAAGGCTTCTTTAACACCCTGGTTAGATGGAAGATATTGTCACTTGGCAATAAACCTACCAGATTATATTGTATACAGCGAAAGTGTAATACATTAAAATATAATTTTATAAGAATAATTAATAAAGGTTCTTGAAATGCTTTCTTTGGTCACGTTAAGAAAATGAGTATGACTGGAGAGAGAGGAAGAGGTAGACCGAGGAAATAGTGGAAGGAGATTGTTTCAGTAATTTTAACTGAGAGAAAGATAATCAGTATTTTATTTATTTTACACATTACAAGAAATATATTTAATTTGCGAAAAAACAACAGGTAATTTAATTTGAACACACAATTTTACTGGATCTGGGTTTGTTGCCTTTTATTTGTCATGTCCCCAGTGAACTAGGATTTTGCCTGTATCTCACTGAGGACATATATCATGCAAAAATAAATCGATACTTCTTTCCGATTTTTTATTTTATAAAACCCCGTTGCACATTCTTATCAACCTGACAAATAGTGACACTCAATTACATACGAGTATGTATACATCACGCGAAATCAAACCCCTCACACTTCATCACTCCAGACATACCAAAAACATTCATCCCACAGTATACCGCATATAATCATAAAAATAAAACAAAAATATATAAAACTAGAAACATAAAACAACAAAAAACACCACACTCAAGAGCTCACACAAACTTTTTCCACAAGTCATTCCTCTTGCAAGCCCAAGTACTCAAATTCCTGTCGCAATAACAACCACGCTCCGATCGACTGCCTAAACTGCCCTTTGCCCTTATTGAATGCGGCACCCCATTGCATGTCATGGGAGCTAAATAGGCATATTGCCTTTGGGAAAAATATATTTTAACTCTAGGGATGGTAAACATTCGATCGGTTGTCATGCGTGTCATGTGTCTCTGCTGAGTCTGCATCTTCCCTTCCTATCGATGATAGTGCCAGAGAATGGATTTGAGTTGTAAATTGGCTATGTTCAGGACCCGATACTCCCTGAAAAGTATGAAAAAACAGGTGACCATGTATAACGAGATGTATGGATATGGACGAGGCGAAAGCTGTGTGCTAGGACAGAAAGGCACGGAGATCTGTATTTTCTGCCTAACCTAAAGGAGATCTGGCGTGTTGGCATGTTTATAATAACAAGTAAAGTAGACCTCTGTTGCCCAGTCGATAAGACGGCCACCTTCCACCCAGCGGTATCGCATTCGGTTCCCGATGGTAACTAAAAAATATAAATAAAAGGGTCTGATAACAATACTCGCGCGCAGGTGTAGTTCTATAATCGATGGCTCGATTAATCGATTAAGATAATCTTATCTCCCGCTCACGTTCTTTAATATATCCACACGGCCAATTTGAATGCGTTGAGTAGCTTAATAGCTTAATAATAAGTAAAATATAATTATATTATTTAAAAGTCAATCATTTAATAAATAATTGACTTTTTAAATCCACAATATACCCAATAAACGGACGACAAAGCCATTTCAATCACAATCACTCGCCAATAATAGGTCTAATTGCATGTCATTTGTCAATTGGCCTTTCCCATGAATTTTTCGTGGTATTAATTCTGAAATTTTACCAATAAATAAAGAAGGATTTCATTCGTTATTTCTTCTCTTCTTTATATATTGTGTCCGGTCCCCCTGACTTAGACCATTATTTTTAAAAAAATATATCTGTCTGACGACACGGAACAGCTCCTCAACTTTCTGGATACTGTTCATTCGCGAATGTTGCGTTACCAAGACAGGCGCCCTCTATCGATTCCGTGTCGATCCTCAATTTTGGCCATCAATATTTATTTAAGAAAAATATATTTTTTCCCTCAATATAAGACTCAAATTGGCATTTTATAATATTCAAGAGCTCTCGTTCTACACCTTATATATTTTTTATCTATGTAACATATTTATCTTATAAAGTCACACAATTAACCCCCCCCCCCACTCCCCCCAATCTACGTAGTATATTATATTGTAATATAAAATATTATAATAATATTTGTGTGTATATCATATATCCATCCTTTCTCTCTGTATATGATATATTATAATATACATATAAACGCGCGTGACATATAAAAATGTAAGTATATTAATATGTAACATATACATATATTTTACAACATTAATATTATACTCGTATATGTAAAATAAAATTTCTATCCTTTCTTTTTTATCATCACCATGTTTTTCTTCAAACAACTCCATATATCCAAAAAAATGTTATATGTCCTCTCACAATGTCCGATGAAGGAGTCAAGTGTCCTAAAGTCGGACTGATACTCCGAGCAAAAACCATCAACTAGTGTACTCGTTTGATGCAGCACCTCGGTGTTTGAGATATGATGAAACCAAGAAATTCTGAGCATTGTCCCAAGAATTGACATTTTGAATATTTCTAGTTTTTAAGTATTCTGGTCTTCACGGTCTATGTTTCGATAACATTTTTTAATTACCCATTAAAAACTACGTAACTAAAATTTTTCTAGATTTTTAGCATTCTGGTCTTCATGGTCTGTTTCGATACCATTTTAAATTACCTATTAAAAACTATATAACTCAAATGCTTCTAGTTTTTTAGCATTCTGGTCTTCATGTTCTATGTTTCGATACCATTTTTTAATTATCCATTAAAACCTACATTAATTAAAATGTTTCTAATTTTTTAGCATTCTGGTCTTCATGTTCTATGTTTCGATACTATTTTTTAATTATCCATTAAAACCTACATTATTTAAATGTTTCTAGTTTTTTAGCATTCTGGTCTTCGTGGTCTATGTTTCGATACCATTTTTTAATTATCCATTAAAATCTACTTTATTAAAATGTTTCTAGTTTTTTTAGCATTCTGGTCTTCATGTTCTATGTTTCAATACCATTTTTTAATTATCCATTAAAACCTGCATTATTAAAATGTTTCTAGTTTTTTAAAATTCTGGTCTTCATGGTCTATGTTTCGATACCATTTTTTAATTATCCATTAAAACCTACATTAATTAAAATGTTTCTAGTTTTTTAGCATTCTGGTTTTCATGTTCTAAGTTTCGACACCATTTTTTAATTATCCATTAAAACCTACATTATTAAAATGTTTCTAGTTTTTTAGCATTCTGGTCTTCATGTTCTATGTTTCGATACCATTTTTTAATTATCCATTAAAACCTGCATTATTAAAATGTTTCTAGTTTTTTACCATTCTGGACTTCATGGTCTATGTTTCGATACCATTTTTTAATTATCCATTAAAACCTACACTATTAAAATGTTTCTAGTTTTTTTATCAATCTGGTCTTCATGGTCTATGTTTCGATACCACTTTTTATTTATCCATTAAAACCTACATTATTAAAATGTTTCTAATTTTTTACCATTCTGGTCTTCATGGTCTATGTTTCGATACCATTTTTTAATTACCCATTAAAAACTATATAACTAGAATGCTTCTAATTTTTTAGTATTCTGGTCTTCATGGCCTATGTTTTGGTATCTATTTTTAATTACCCATTTAAAACTGTACAACTAAAATCAAACATGAAATTTGTGCACTCGTAACATATGATGAAACCTGCGAGCGAGTGCAAGTAATATAATATAATTATTAATCAGCGCATTTTTTGCGGTCACAATTCATTATCAAGAAATGATGACCAAGGTGTAAGATTATTATTTTTACCGTTGGTTATAATGTACGTTTACTAAGAAAATTAATTTAACTCTACGATGAAAAGTCAACACTTGTGTGAAATACATTTTCTCTGACTCTTATAAAGAAGTTTAATATAAGCTATTTACTGCTAAAAATATGACATATTTTATGCGTTTTAATACAAAATCAACAGACAGGCGCCTTCTATCGATTCCGTGTCGACCCTTAATTTTTCCCTTCAATATTTATTTAAGGAAATAAAATTTTCCTCCTCACAATATAAGACTCAAATAGGCATTTTATGGTATTTAAGAGCTCTCGCTCTACACCTTATATAATAATTCGTATGCCAAGACTTGGAAACGAGTTTTGCAACAATTTAGATATTTTTAATATAAGTATATATACAATAGTATTCGCCAGAATATCACAACAATATTTAGAAATAGCTACTAACTTTGTGCTCTCCTTTATTAATATAAATAACGTAATATAAACAAAACATTAATGACAATACTTTGCCTCTGGAGTTGAGTAACCCTGCATCAATATGTATGAAGGTTTTAATTCTGCAAAGCAACTTGCATCTCGTTGTACTAATGAGGCCATGTGTTTTCTATGTCTCAATATCTATCCATAAAATTCCCACAAAATTCTCAAACAATCCAATATTTGTTCTATGTATCCGTTATTCCACTAAAAACAAATCTGAGTTCTTTACCTCTACAAAATAAGTCTTCGACAATTACGTAAGTCTGCTTGGTGAAGTTTGGTAATATTTTGTGGTATACATACATAACATATATTGAACTTAAATATACATATAATTATTAAATAATTTTAAAACGATGACTGTAATTTATTATTACTGCTGCTTTTTGTATCGTCATGTTAGTTTAAGATAAAGTTTTGTATTATTTGTCAATAATTTTAAGTACTTATATAACCTGTCACATGTTCATTTGTATATAAAGACACTCTTGTGTCGTTAATTAAATAAATAAATAAATAAGTAAATATATTTACCAATTCCCCAGCATTTATCTATTTAAAATATTAATCTTATATTGTTACACTTTTCTCCCCCTCCATCTTCGTAATATATTATAATATAAAATATCTATATTTGTGTATATATCTCTATCCTTTGTCTCTGTATATACATGTAAACGCGTGTGACATATAAAAAATATAAGTATATTAATATGTAACATACATGTATTATATGTAAAATAAAATTTCTATCCTTTCCTCTTTATCATCGCTATGTTTTTTTCCAAACAACTTCAAACATTCAAAATAAAAAAATCCGACATCAGTCTCACAATGTCCGATGAAGGAGTCAAGAAATGTCCTAAAGTCAGACTGATACTCTGAGTAAAAAACATTAACTAGTGCACCTGTTCGATGCATCACCTTGGTGTTTGAGATACGATAAAAACCAAGAAATTCTGAACATTCTCCGAAAAATTCACATTTCGAATGTTTCTAGTTTTTTAGTATTCTATTCTTCATGGTCTATGTTTCGATACCATTTTTAGTATTCTATTCTTCATGGTATGTGTTTCGATACCATTTTTAGTATTCTATTCTTCATGGTATGTGTTTCGATACCATTTTTAGTATTCTATTCTTTATGGTCTGTGTTTCGATACCATTTTTTAATTACCCATTAAAAACTATAATATATACTCGTACTTAACTAAAGTCAAATATGAAATTCGCACACGCATGATTCATTCTGCGAGAGAGTGCAAGTAATGCAATTAGAGCATCATTAAGAAATTATAACTAAGGTGTAAGATTTTATTTTGTTCCGTTTATAATGTACGTTTACAAAGAAAATTATTATAACTCTAAGACGAAAAGTCAACATTTGTTTGTCAACGATTTTTTTTTAACCTAATCAAGTATGATCATATCACTTTACACCAGAACCCGCTGAACTGGACGAACGTGAGAAATAGAGTCCTAATTCACATACTTATATAAATCAGTTATAATTACTTAAAAATAATCATAGAGAAAAAATTAAGCTATTTTGTATCATCTATCAATTTTCCATGTCAGGCTATTTGCTTTTTGTTGACATCCTTATGTTGATATTGCTTTTAAATGGGCGTTAGTTAGACTTGATGTTGTTGGGTTTTTATGGATATTCATTATTAATAAAGTTTAATCGCCTATATAAGTCGAACCAAATAGTTTTACAACTAATTCTTTCCAATAATTATATTATCTGTGTTTTATTTTTGTATGGTGTTGAAACTTGGACCTTGGGAGAATCGGAAAGACGACGGATCGATGCCTTTGAAATGTGGTGGTGGCTCAGAATGTTCCGCATACCATGGACAGCCATGAGAATAAATGTGACCATTATGATGGGTTTCGAGCTCAAATAAAGGATCGCCACTCGTCATTGTGTATGGTCGTCGGAAGCGTTGAAGGAATGAGATCTCGAGGAAGACTCTCATCCAGATGGAGTGACCTGATCAGAACAACGACGGGGTCTTCAATATAGGATATTCTCCGATCGACCCGGGACAGATTCAGACTGAAGGAGACCACTTAAAGGGTCGTCGACGGCTGCCACCATCCTCAGACATAAGTACAGGACGACGGGGAGAGAGAGGTTGATAGTAATAAAATTCTAGAGACGTTTCCATAAAAGTATATAGTAATAAAGTACTAATTTTATAATAAAATAAGAAGTTCGAAGATACATGTGTTATAGTAGGAATTTTGTATACTGCATTACTAGGTTACACTAATGTAGTACCTGTCATGTGATATCACGCTGTATGCCTACGCGGGTCACAAAAATGGACTTCATGGGCTGGTTCTGGCCCGCGGGCCGAAGTTTGGTCATGCCTGGACTATATCTACAAACCTCACCGTTGAGTTTGATGTCTGGTGTGCTTGGACGACGTGAAAGAAGTGCGCCTTCTGAATTGCACCCGTTTTGAAAAACTTGTTTTTAAATATTTAAACTTGATATTTACATTTTATTTGAAGCTTAGTTAGCTAGGAATGCGCCCATTATTCCTTATATGATGTCAAGGGTTAAAAGTATTCCTCTTCTTCATCGCGAGCTCAGTGCTGAGCGCCGTGGTCCTCTGGTATGTCTGAAACTTGGTGCATCATTTCTCTCCATCAATTCCGGAATTAGATCATATTGAATGTATATTTTTTAAGTGAAATACTATAGCTCCTTTTATTTAACCTGTTTCATTTTTAGGAAATCTTGCTCTTGCACGTTTTACTTTAACTGTTCCCGTGATCACCAGATTCTCAAGACTTTCGTTGTTATTTCTATGTAACATCTCCAAAGAATGGTAGGATTTTTTGCTCCATGTAGTCGAAACACTTTTGGTGATAGCTAATACTTGGATGATAGAGATGCTGGTGTAGCCCATGAGATATTCAGCACCAAATTTAACAGTATCTTCATAATAGTAACAGTATGTTTATAATAATTACAGTATCTTAACCCTTCCTTCCCTGTGATGTGTAACTAGTACACATTGCTTCTAAAAACTTTAATATCTCTATAAATATAATAAATACTGGATTCAGATTTTAGGTATTCCTCCGTAATACATTTACGCATTGAATGAAAAAATAATATTAATAATAATTAGCACTTATCGGCCACATCAGATATATTTTGTGAAAATTGGGAATAAATTCACCAATACAATCAAACGTATGCCAGTGTGAGGAAGCGACGTTATTCACGTCTCATTCTCACTCTACTTCGGTATATGGGAACGTTAGAAATACAATCTCTGTTCGCTCGCTTCAGTAGCTTTCGGGGATCCATTTGAGGTTGTCGCTTCGCCCGTTTTGTGAACGTCGGCCGATGTATTTTTCATGTTTTCAGCAATTAAATTTAAATTATTATCACTTTTGACTTCAAATTTAATTAATTTAAGCGATTGGCTATGAATATTCTTATTTTTCTGATTTTAAATCGTACATTTTTACACGTGTTTTGAATACACAGCACCGGAACGCGCTAATTTTTTTAGCTCAGGAAGGGAAAGGTTAATAACAGTAACAGTATCTTCATAATAGTAGCATTATATTCATAATAGTAAGAGTAACTTTATAATACTCGTAGTAGCATTATCTAAATAAAAGTATCTTCACAATAGTAACAGTATCTTCATGATAGATACAGTATCATTATAATAGTAAGAGTCTTCATAATAGTGACAGTTTCTTCATAATATCAACAGTATCGTAGTAAAACTAACATTATCTTCATAATAGTAAGAGTATCTTCGTAAAATATATAGATCTTTGTAATAGCAAGTGTCATTATAATAGTAACAATATCTTCATATTAGTAACGATGTCTTCATGATATATAATATAAAGAGTAACTTCATAATAAAATATTTTAGCCTTTCGATTTTCAAATTTTCCTCAGTAAATATAAAATCGTTGTTTTGATGGTGACCAACGTTTCCGCGATCAATTTGATGCGCTCAATTTTATCTAGAAAACACAAAAAATATAAATCTTATCTTTTATGCGGTTAATGGTTTGAGATTACAATGAATGTTATTTATGCGGTAAAGGGTTTGATATTACAAATGCATATCATTTTACCGTATATAAATAATTTATAATGCTATTATTTTGATGCAAATGTGAAAACATTTATGATCCGTAGAGTTAATTGATAGATGAAAATCACCTCTATACAAGCACTTCAAAAAGTTTATGTTAATGGAAAATTAAAGGCATTTTATAAAAGAGGAGATAATCATAATGCTCAATCTTTTTGTAGATCAATTTACCACTCATAATTTAGTATTGCGTAGAATAATAAAGCAATTTATTATTAAACATGATTCTTATATGCATCTTTAATTTTGGTATTTGTTCGACTTTAATATATTTTACTCATCCAAAATAGATCTACCAAAGGATTAAAAGTTATAAGTTTTTACTTTTTATAAATTGCCTTTCGTTTTCAATTAATATTAAGTTTTTGAAGTTCCCACATCAAGTCATGCACAATCTTCTATTATTCCCCTTATCTTCTTTCAAAATCTGGTCGACTTGATTCTGCTACGTTTTCCTCGGTTTGCCTCTTCCACGCACACTTCTGACTTAACACTCGCATAGTTATTCTTTCATAATTCATTATGGTATATTAAACATAAAAATAAACATTCATGATTGCATGCAGATTGGCGATTGATAAGCAGATTGGCGATTGGTTCGACTTTTATCTATTACTTCAGTAATAAGTTTATTTATAATAAAAATCTCTAAAGCTAACAACACGCGATATTCCCAAGAGGTCATCAATCCAAGTACTGATCACGCCCAATGTTGTTTAACTTATGTGATCGGACGAGAACAGGTGGATTCAAAATAGTATGGACGTTGGGGAAATGTTCTTCTCTCCTGAGTCACTTCACCATTTCATCTATATATTATAACGTGTAAAATAATTAATAACAAACAGTGAATTTATCAGACATTATGTTTCTAAGTTTTATCTCTTGAGTTACTTCAGCAATTCATATTTTTGTTTTAAAAAAAAAACATGTAAAAAATAAATAAGAAAATTTAATTGACGACACGCTGTGTTTCTAAGCGAAATATTCTCTTCAGAGTTACTTCAGCAATTCATCTATTTATTGTAAAAAAAAAAACATTTAAAAATATAAATAACAAAAAGAGAATTTACGACACACTGTTTTCCTTAGAGAAATTATCTTCTATCCTGAGTTACTTCAGTAATTCATTTCTTTATTGTAAAAAAAACATGCAAATATATAAATAACATTTACGACACGCTGTTGCTAAGCGAAATACTATTATCTCCTGAGTTAATTTTGCAATTAATATATTTATATTGTAAAAAGAAAACATTTAAAAATATAAATTAGAAAAAGAGAACTTAGGACATACTGTGTTTCTTAGAGAAATTATCTTATATCCTGAGTTACTTAAGTAATTCATCTATTTATCGTAAAAAACATGATAATAAGATTTACGACACGTTGTTTCTAAGCGAAATGATATATTTGAATTACTTCAGCAATTAATATATAGTATTTATTGTAATAAAAACATTGAAAAATATAAATAATAAAAAGAGAATTTACGACACGCTGTGTTTCTTAGATAAATTATCTTCTATCCTGAGTTACTTTAGTAATTCATCTATTTATTGTAAAAAAAGTGCCAACATATAAATAAGATTTACGACACACCGTTTCTAAGCGATACACTATTATCTCCTGAGTTACGAGTACTTCAGCAATTCACATATTTATTGTAAAAAAAAACATACAAAAATATGAATAATAAAAAGAGAATTTACGAAACGCTGTATTTCTAATCGAAATACTTTTATCTCTTGAGTTGTTCCAGCCATTCACGTACACGTATTTATTTAAAAAAAAACTGAATTGAAGACGCGTTGTTTCTTAAAGAAATATTCTTCTCTCCTGAGTTTCTTGAGCAGTTAATTTATTAATAAAGAAAAAAAACATTTTAAAATTAAAATTTCAAGAGTACAATTTACGAGACCGATCCATGTTGCTTAACTTTAGTAGTTGAACGATGTGCATTTAATATGTTATGGAAGTTGACTGTCTTTTCTCTATCCCTCAATCTTTTAATTCAACAATTTATCTCATCTCAACGAGCTTTGTTTCAAACTAGAATAGAAGATGACGACCTCCGTGGCCTGGTGGTAAGACACTTGTCTGCCGATCCGGAGGTTGCGGGTACGATCCCCGCTGGAACCCAGATTTTATAAAATAGGATTCCAGTCTGGTTAACACTTAGGGCCTATGAAAACATCTTTCTGGTTGATTGGAAGAGATTGCCACATGTCAATAAACTCGCCAGGTTAAAAAAATAAATAAAAAAAAGAAGAAGAAAACCCATAACGTTGACAATGTTTTTTTCCTAGCCAGTATATTTAACGAACAAGCAAATTTAAATTATCATGAACTGTATTAGAAGAATACATTAGATGACAAAGATTGACATAATACGGAATGAAGTGATAAGGAATGAATGTGAACTTAAGGCTGATGTGTTGAGTAAGATGAAGAAGAGCACTCTGAGATGGTTTTGTCATGTATAACGAATGAATGAAGAAAGACTAACAAAACAAACATAAAGTGCAAATGTGATTGAAATATGCGTGAGAGAAAGACCAAGCAGTGTATAGTAGTTGGATCAAGAAAATAATATTTTAAAAGGAGGAAAAATAAAAGTCAGAAAAATCGTAGGAGTTGTATGAAACGGTGCATGGTGTAGAAGAAGCGAAAGACGTGTGTCAACATAGAAAAGTCTCTGCCTGCCCCGACAGGAAAGTGGCGTGAAGGTATGTATGTATATTTGTATGAATTGTATCGTATCACAATTTTGTTGTATACTGTACAATCTGGGGCGCATGTGGCATCAAATATCCAGAAATATGTTAAAGAAATCGGAAGTAAAAAACAGATTGGAATTCTTTTTCAAAAAATCTATATTCCAGCGGCAATCTGCAACTGGAAGACAGGTGTCTTACCATCTAGGTCACGGAGCTCGTCAAATTTATATTACATTCTTGGAAACGTAATCAACACGTTGAAATGATTGCATTGACAATACGAAGTCCTCAGAGTTTACCAGCCAGATGCCATCGAGTAGGTCAAGGATGTCTTTAATGGGTTAATACAAACCTTTTCCATGAGATAGAACCAGTCATTTGAAGTAACATTCAATGGACAATGATAATATGAATGATGATATAATATATGCCAAAAACATTTAACCCACGTTTTTACCTGTTCTGAGATGATGTAGGAAACATTCAACCGCTGCTGTGTATGGGAGATTTTTTTTAAGCGGAAGTTAACTATAAACTTTTCAATCTACTATGAACAATAAACACATACACTACTACTACAAAAATTGGAATAAACAGTGTTTGATAAAACAAATTACAATGTCTTTAAACCTCTACAATGTTAATGCCTTAACTATAAACAATATATTATTTTATTACTATTCATTATACTCGTATAATTTACAATATAGCGGGCTTATTACAAAGTGACAATCTCTTCCGACCAACTATACTTTTATTTAACAAAGTTTTGTGTGAAATGTGGGAGATTTACATTACTGAAGTAGAAAAAAAAAACTTTGAAAAAAAAACACAAATATTAATACGAGTATATCAAGGACATTGAAGATCAGGAGAGGGAAACGGAGATTGAAAAATTGATGATGGAAAATTGTATTTCTTACACATAAGAGAGATCTAAGATTTTTCGATATTACAAATACATAAACCAATATGTAGGTACATACATCAGCACCATCACGCCTTTTCGGAAAACAGAGCGCCTCATTTTCCTACCGCAATACACATTTTTTGCTTCTTCCACATCTATACATCTTTTAATACAGTTTTTACTTTATGAATTTGATTTATACCATATTTTCCTTGGTCTTCCTCCACTACGCATTCCACAGTTTTTTTGTCAGTCTTTCTTCATTAATTTGATCTTAATGCCCAAACATTCTCAAAGTACTCTCCTTCATACTACTTAATACAAATAAACCAAAAAATGAATTTTGTGGTTTGAAAACTTTTTGCATACATTCATATTATGCACTTAAATTCGTTTTATTTATTACTGATTTCGAAAATTGCATACATATTTAATAACATGTGTTAGAAATTGATACGATAAAAAATATCAATGCTTTTATTTTAACTCTTTAGTTTGAAATTTATTACTTCATAATATTTTATTGCAGCACGTGAAAAATATTATGTCACCATTTTTACTGATATAGCAAACTATAATTTTGTAAATTATACAAATCAAAAAATATATAATACTAGTAATTTATTTATACTCAAGGAGGGTCGGGCTAGGAATGGAGCTCTGTCTTAGAAAGAACATTCTTTTATATTGGTATTTTTTTATAGATATATGAATTCATTTACGAAGATTCCTTTTCTTTCTTATAGTACTCTTCAAAATATCCGAATTAGTGAATCGGGAATATTGAAGAGCGTGACCGGGAGATAATTCTGTCCCAGTTATCGAGCCTTCGGGTTTCGAACCACAGGAGTATACACGGAACTCGCGGTTCGTCATTGCACATGTTGGCAAACTACCGCACGCAGAGGCAACAACACATACTCGGCATGTGCGAGTATTTTTAGCAGATTTTTTTTAATAGACTAAGGCACATTTTTCTTTTATTTTTTTATATTCGGAAATCAAACACGAAACCGCCAAGCGCCTTACTTATTATAAGAAATGCGAAAAGAATTCTGAGAACGAATGTTGCGAAATTTCAAGTTATGATGATAACAAAGTGTGAAAGGAAAGTTAATGATATATGATATGGGTGAATAATGAAAGATTGGACCAAGATGACGCATTCTATTTGGATAGTATTTTCTAAGATGATGAAGGAGTTAAGAGGGATATCAAACAGCATGTAGCGATAGGATACAAAGCCAATGGGGCATTAGAGCATATGTAATCGAACTGGACAAATTCAAAATGTGTTAGTACACAATAGTGAAACGTAGACGTGAAAATCGACTGAAAAAAGCCGAATAATTCTGTTGAAATGCCTGCACTGAGAATAATACAACGGGTGACAATTTTGGACAGAATATGGAATGTAGTGATAAGGGATGGATGTGACCTTAAGGCTCATATGTTGAGTAAGATGAAGAAGCCCACTCGGAGATGGTTTGGACATATAGAACGAATGAATGAAAAAATACTGACAAAACATTGCAAACGTGAGTGGAAGACATGGTAGAAGACCAAGGAAAGTTTGGTTGGATCGTCAGAGAAATCGTAGGGGTTGTGTGAGAATGTATATGGATGTGTAAGAGGCGAATGATGTGTGTTTTGAAATAGTAAAGTCTGCATACCTGGACAGGGAAATGGTTTGATGGTTTTGTATGTACGTACGTACGTACGAAGAAATTGTAAATTTATCGAGGACTGATACTTTTGTGACTCAAGTTCTTTAATAAGCAAATTACCACCGCAGGTGGAATATGTAATGCCTCGAAGTTTTGATCATTGTTACATATATACATAGCCTCACGCCATCCATGCCCCTTGCGTGATAGTCAGAGAGAACAGATCTCTAAAATTTTCTATCCAAGCACACACACTTCGTCTTCTTCAAATTCATTCACGGTCTGTCCAATGGGATAGGCGACTGATTTTATTTTCGCGTAACCACCAGCGCCATTTGTGAATGAATAAATGATTTAACTAGCGACACATTTCGACTATCTTTCGTAAAGTTTCAAAGCGCTGGCATCACTGGTTCATTTGTAATGACATAACAATTGATAGTACATTTTGAGTCTCGGTCGGAAAAGGGGCAATGGAGTAACGTGCCAACATTAAATTTTATTTTAAATTGTGTAAAAGTGCCATAGAAACTTTTGAAATGATTCAAACTGTTTATGGTAGTGAAACAATGAGTCGTAAGAACGTTTTTAAGTGGTATGCAAGATTTCGTAATGGTAGAGAGATAATTGAAGATGATCAACGGCCTGGACCATCATTGACAGTTCGAATTGAAGAAAATGTTCATAAAGTGTCTGGAATTCTTCGAAATGATCGTTGTGTGTCTACTAGACTCGTCGAGGAGCCCACTAGAATTCATAAATCTACTGTCCATCTCATTTTAACAGAAAATTTGGGCAAACAAAAAGTCTGTACTGACTGACGATTAAACAGTATGCAGAGTGGAGCACTGCAGAGACATGAAAAGAGCGGCTGATATGGATCCAGACTTCATATCAAATATTGTAACAAGTGATGAAACATGATGCTTTCAGTATGAGCCACTTACAAAGCGCCAGAGCTCGGTATAGAAGGATCCACAATCTCCGAAACCGAAAAAAGTACGCATGCAGAATTGCCGAATGAAGACTCTGCTTACCGTTTTCTTAGATTTCAAAGGGATTTCCCATAAGGAATTAGGTTGGTAGAAGGTGAACGCCGATGTGTACTTGGGTGTTTTGAATCGTTTATGGGCCAAGATTCTTCGAGTTCGACCTGAATACCGGTAACAAGGGGCATGGTCTTTGTCACGTTAATGCACCGGCGCACAAAAGTAAGATTGTACGCGATTTCTTGGCCAAAAAAAGTATCCATCATCCCCTGTATTCGCTTGATTTGGCTTCATGAGATTTCGGACTATTCCCGAAACTGAAATTGGCGATGAAGGGAAAGCGTTTCAACACGATCTCAGATATCCAGTAGGATTCGACCGCGATTTTGGAGACAATTCAGAAGAATGAGTTATAGGAGTGCTTTAGATTTTTTTACAACCGCTTCCAGTATTGTCTTGACTCACAAGAAGTGTATTTTGAATAAAAGGTAATGTAAACTAAATATAAACAATGTCTTGTATTTTATTTCTCGTCAGTCACATTTCGCATTGGACTGATAGTATATATAAACAAATACCATATTCCATTATTTATATTCTTTAAAAATCTGATCCACTTGGTCTATCTCGTCCACACATAACTTGCACTTCTGACTTTTACTCGTATAATTGTTTAGTCATTCTTTCTCTCCACATGTTCCTTCTTAAAAATCCTATCTTCATCGTTCTTACAACATTAATTTTATCCGTGCAATCATTTCTGATATCTCAATTCCGCCTTCTTTCATATATTTACACTCCACAATTTTGTCTTAGTGGATGTATTTCAACAGCTTTCACATAACTTGTATCCTTCTTTTGCTAAGTCTAAGTTTCACTTCCTTATGTCAAGATGACCAGCAACACATTATTATGTATTGATATTTCTGTTACTTTTGATATAGCACCATTGTTGTATATTAATAATAAAATGTTCCGTTTACGAGTACCTTGTTTCTGTCGCTAACCTTCCTTTAATGTACCTTTCAATTTGCCTTTGACACTTAAACAATCTTGCCCACACACAGCTGATTGTAAACTATGGAGAAGGATTGTAAATATCCTTTAGATTTAAGGAACTATTTAAAAGATAAACATGTTCAGATTATGAAAATGATTTTTTTTATTACATATATTAATATTTTTTTATTATAAAACGTTACTATAATACGAGTGTAATGGTTTTGTTAGTCATTCTTCATTCATTTATTCCACGTGTCCTAACAAATATACAGTGTGAAAGTAAGCCGAATACCAAGGAAAGTATGGTTGGATCAACGGAATGATATTTTAGAAACAAGGAAAAATAAGAAGTGAAATCGTATGAGCTGTATGAGAAGGTACATGGATGTGGAAGATGCAAAATATGTGTGTCGAGATAGGAAAGTATCTGTTCTTTTTGCATGACCCAGCAAGGTACGGCGTGATGGTATGTATGTTAAACATCACTAAATTATTATCTTTCTTCTTTAAGACTATATGGCCTGTCTCCGCATTGAGCAAAACTCTTTCTAATGGAAACGTGAGTGGTCGAGGATGACCGACAAAAGTATGGTTGGACCAATGAATGAAATTTTGAAAGAAAGAAAGATAAGGAGTAAAAAACCTGTATAATAAGATGTATGTACATGAAGGAATCGAAGGTATGTCGTTCAAGGAAAGACGGAACTCCGTCCTCTTTGCCTACTACAACTGGAAAATGGCTTAATGGTGTTTATATTATATGTACATTTTATAGTACTAAATTTTGTTTTTCAGAGGTTCGTCTATAATATTAGGCTATCGATGGCCGTAGTTTAACAATTAGCATGAATGCTAAGCGAGCGGGCACCCCAGGTTCGATTTCTGATGGATTTAATTTCGGACTGGTTTTAATCTTAGACCGTTTTACATCTGAATTCATGTATTTCTGTAGCTTATATACTGCGAACCATAATTCTTATATCGCTATTAAAAATTAACACTAAAATAGTGCTATATATAAAATTCAGTTTAATGAAAGGCAGTAGCAGATTAAACCTTCCGATTATCTTGGAACTTTGATATCTATGCTATCGGAACTTTGGGTTTGATATTTCAAGAGCACATGCTTGCTGAAGTGCAACCACTTGCATACTATATACCAGCACATGTACATGCGTCTTCTACCCACAAGATGGCTAACAATCATACTCAAACACGAGCCTATTGTATCGTATATGGTATACTAACCTAATTAGACGCAGGATAAAATAATTTCGTTTCTATTTATTTTGTCATTTACAAATTCATTAAGAATTCTATAGACCAACTTATAAGGGATAATTAAATGGAATCAGAACAATTACAATTAAATTAGAACTTTCTAGAATTTATCACGCGCGCTGACATAATGAGAAATACCAGTTTGCAAATCCAGCATTGCTGAGAGGCGATCGATTGTGTTTAATGTAAAATATTCTAAAATAAAAGTATGCGTCAGGAATCTAAGCGGGCGTAGTTGATTGAAAATGGCTGAACAGCCGAATACAATAAGCGACGAATCTCAGACAAGGTTTCATTTTCGTTTTTTGTCCGTCACTGTGCATACATACACATATATGAGCGGATTATATTATTCGTTTGTGTGAATGCGAATACAGTCTGTACACAGTCACGTGTGTGTGTACAAATTTAAAGGAGTTCTCAGTGGAATTTTCCGCTGAATTGTTGATTTTTGCTACTGTGGCGACATCGTGTGATGGGAATGATTTTGCCGAAATTGAATTTGATGGTAAATAGCTTATTGCGGTTTGAATCTTTGATATAGATTAGTTGGTTATTTTTTCATTTCAGAGATGGCATTGAATGGCCTATTGGCATATTTTATTTCCTTAAATGTGTCCCAGACTTGAAAACGAATTAAATAATTTATTTGATTGTACTATATTTTCGTTCTTAAGATACAGGCCATAGCCTAGTTTACTGGGCACGCGATAAATGAAAGGCAACTAATCCAGATTCAAAATAATATAGTGTCCACTTAATATTACCTTTTTTGTTTGTCTTGTACGAGGCATATCCAGAAAGTAAGTGTACTGAATTTTTGTAGGTTACAATTTTTTTATTTAAACAAATAAATTACGTGGTTACCGTAGTACATATGTAAGCTATTTTTTGACAAAGTCGCCATTCCTCTCAATGCAGGCGGTGAAGCGGGGTATCAACTTTTTGATGCCTTCCTAGAAGTAGTTTCCCGCCAACCCCTCCGTCCACTTCTCCACCTCTTCCTTTACCTCCTCGTCGGTTGAAAACCTTTTTCCACCCATGTGTAGCTTCAGGAAGGTAAAGAGATAGTAATCTGAAGGTGCTAGGTCAGGGGAATGCGCGGGATGGTTCAGGACATCCCATTTAAACGAGACGAGCAGTTCCGTCTGGCATTGTCGTGCAACAGGCAGACTCCTTTTGTCAGCATGCCTCTCCTCTTGTTCTGAATCGTCCTCCGCAATTTTTTTAGGGTCTCACAGTATCTTGCAGAGTTGATGGTCTCCCCTTGAGGCATATATTCAATGAAAATTATGCCTTGACAGTCCCAAAACACGGATGCCATGATTTTCTTGGCTGAAATTGTAGTTTTGAACTTTTTGGCGGAGGGTGAAGAGGTGTGACGCCACTGTTGAGACTGCCTTTTGGTTTCAGGCGTGTAGTGTGCAACCCAAGTTTCATCTCCAGTAACGATGCAGCGCCTCAGTTTGCAGCGCCTCAAAAACTCTTGCCCGGCCTCCACTCGATTCAACTTGGCGGGAGATGGGGTTGACATTTTTCACAAAACGTGTTGTCGCGTCGACATTTCTCAACGTACTGACCTCGAACCGGTCTCGTTGCGAAGTGGAAGGGTCAGGCTACACGGAAGTGTAGCCAACATGTCAAAAATAAAATCCATCCGGTCGTGAGAGCCTCAGTACACTTACTTTCTGGATACGCCTCGTATTAAATTTACTATATGCACATTTGATTATTTGTCATGTAAATAAGCAAAGAATAACCTGGCGGGTTTATTACCGTGTGGCTCGCTACCTACCCTAAAAGGAACAAGATGTGATGATATATACTATATATGTTGAAAAAATAAAATAAGAAATTAACATTTGTATGTGTTTGCAACAAAAATCTTTCCATCTCATAATTGATTTAAGAAATTTGAGAAACACATCAAGAAGTTTTATGGGCGTGTATGTATGTTTTTTGTCAATTATATAACATGAAATTAATAATTTTTTAAAACTTCAGTTCTAAATATCTACTCGAGAGAAAATATTACACGGTTATGGGATATTAATGGGATAAGTTACAAGATTTTTTATAAAGGTCACTAGACAATTTTCTAAACTAAGTGTTTTAGAGCTTGCGTATACTCATTTCATTCACTGTCAATGCTGAATTGAAAATAAAATAAAATTAAATTTCAAAAATTTCCATCAACCAATCAAAAATTTCAATCAACCAATTAAATGGAAGCTTTCAAAAATATAAATTATTTGGAATACAGTAGATCTACAATTATCCGGGGCTCAATTATCCGTGAATTAGAGTAACTGTGGTCCTTAGCAGTACAATTTTTTTTAGTAATCCCGAAAAATGTTTTTTTCCAAATTTTTTCCATTTTGGTATTACAAGTACAGTAGAGCGCCGATTATTCATGGTAATTGGGGGACATTCGATCCCGGATAATTGAAAAACACGGTAAATCCAAATTAACACTTTAAGAGTTGAAATGCAAGATAAATTTTGCTATGCAACATGTGTCCAGGAACAAGCTTTATTAATGTTTGACAGATAAAACTATTAAACGCCGGTATCCCCAGGATGAGAAGGAAAGGAAGGAAGGTGTGGATATGGGGAAAGACCGCTAACTTACTAGCATTAGTCAAGTGGTATAATTAAAACCATAGTTTTTATCACAGTTAAGATCCGTGCTTTGTAATTTTCAAAATGTGGATGTTTATTAAAAAAATGTTTTTCTGGATAATTAATGAAAAATTTGTACTACAGAGGACCATGGTTAATCCCACTCACGGATAATTGAGCCCCAAATAACCAACGCTCTTGTATGTATATTCGGTTTGAGGCATTCTTCGGGGTCTTAGAATATATTTCCCGAGGATAGTGGGTAACTACTGGATGTCCAAAAGAGCTTACGAAGATTAGGAAAACAATAAAACACAAAATTCAACATCAAATATTTTATTTGGAATATTTATTTGACTAAATTGTTAAAATATTACAATGTCCAGCATTTCTAATATCTAAAAACCAGATGACATAACACCGATAAGATACTCTTATTGAATTATGACTTTATAACCGACATGCAGTGGCATAACCACGAGCCTAGTTGGGGGGTATAATGACATTAGAATTGTATAGTTAAAATATTTTTATAAACAGCAAAAGAAATTTTTTTGGATAGAAAAAAGTTTTAAATAGGTGACTGTTTTCATGTGTCTTTTTCGAACAAACACTATTTGTTAAACATCAATAAATAAAATATAACTGAATATTTTGAAGTTATTGAAACATTGCATTTTACTTAACACTATCGAAATTATATACATGTTGTTAAATTTATATAGTAAAATTATTAAAACATGGTTTTTTAGTACTGCATTTTCCATCATGACGAGTTTATCATACATCATAGTGAGGTTATTACCATGTGGTAATTATTATCTTATTATCCACCAGAAAGGCGTTGAGGCCTTAAATAAAAATTAGACTCGAACCTTTTTTTTTTTTTAAATAAATGGTTATCATTGGGAAGTGAACCCGAAACCCCAGGGTTAAGATATATTTCTTACTTATTTAGCTATTGAAGCTATATTAACTTTGAATTTTTTTAGCTTTATTAATGAGTTATTCTTTCATGAAAACTGCCTGAAAAATTACATTTATTGGCAGGATGTTTTAAATTTTTTCCATGATAATCATACTGAATTTTGTGATATCAGTTAATAGATTCTATATGTCAAATGGAGAACTTATGCCAACAAAGACTTCATTTAGATTAGACTGATGTTAGGGCTGTAGTGTCAGACAAGCTGGCATAGAGTAAGAGCCATAGAAATATTTCAGCCTTGATCCATGAAATATATTTACTGTATTTATGGGTGTAGTGTAATACCTCCATTTATCCAGTCTCCATTTAAACATATTCACTTTAACACGGCTTATTCTATTTAAAGTTTGAAATACATAATTGTGATATCTAATAAATAATAATTTGGCTTCTAAATTAATTAATATTTACGACTTTTACTAACATCATATTATTTTGTTATGCTACAATGGAAGATTCATTCAGTGAGAGTGATAAATACATACAGCAAATTAAGTTCTGTAATTTTTTTTTTTCTAAATAAATTGTATAACTCTCATCAAAATGTGTTTAATAAGTTATTATAACCACTTCTATAGTAACCACTTCTGAAAACATATTAAAAAAAAACTGATATTTTATTAACTAAGTATAGATAGAATTTCTGGAACTATGTTGAAGATTACCTATTTTACATAGGATTTAATGGCTCCATTTACGTGGTTTTAATTAACGCACTGTTTCCTGGAACTAATTACCCATGTCAATGGAGGGATTACTGTATTAAGAAAAAAATTCTTTTGTATCACAGAACACAAATTCTTCTTCAGTAGGTGTCATCATCTGTTGGTGGTTGGCCACCATTATGGCAATCTTTATCCAGTTTACTGTAGCCTGGAACAACTCTGTAGAACTGCACTAAAACCATTTCCGCAAGTTCTCAAGCCAAGATAAACAATGTCTTTCTCTGCTCCGTTTGCCATTTATTTTTCCCTAGATGATCCGTTGGGTTATAATGTACAGTGTGCCCCTGATTATGTGACCGAAAGAGATACGGCAACTTGCAAACCTTTACAATTTTAAGGTCAGTTATTGATCCTTATTCACAGGTACAAACATATATGTGATGTTTCTTGGTTCAGTGTCCACACTTCCATTATCTAAGTAACATAATTTTTTATAAACGTAATTAATAAATTTTAGGTCTTAGTTTTAAAATAATACATCAAGATATTTATCATCGCGTGAAGCACAAATAATGAATTCTCATTTTTTTTAAGTGAAAAGAAGAAAATGTTTTTTGCAAAGTCAGCATACTCGAGTTTTCAAAAAAAAAACAAAATAATATATTTTTATCTATTAAAACAAACTTTTTGATGTTATTTTTTTATCAATGTACTTGATACACTAGAACTCCTAATTATGCCACCGTCAATATAAGTTCTCTTAATTTAAAAATTTAAGCGTATAGGCTCCCACATAAATATTAAATATTCCTCAATGAGAAAAAATAATGTTTATTACATATTATTTATCGGGGGACACAAAAATACACCAGGATTTATCAAAAGGGAGACACCAGAATTATATAATTATTATATTAATATTTTGGTTGATAAAACACTTTGAATAATTTGATATTTTAAAAACTATTTCACTGGAACGCTAAACACATTTATAAACATTGTAATATTTTTAATAATAATAATTTAGATATTGATATATGTATAAATATCTTTTTTATAAAATTATTGTATATACACCTCAGCTAATTAAATAAACAGGGGATAAAATTTTAGATCTTAAAAATAATAACCAAAAATATATTGAAGTTATAAACAAATAAATAAATATTATCTTTTATTTACAGCTTAATAATAAGTAGAATTTCGACACACATATATATATATATATATTTATTTATATCTCTATCATAGAGTTTATGAAACATTGCTTACTAGGCAGTCAAAATATATTTGTTTAAATGAGATATATAAATAATACATAAAAAATTTAAATATTTATTATATTATTTATAAATATTACAGAATATCATTTTAGATTCACAATGAGAAATTGAAGTTGAGATTCTTTGACCACATTGACAGAATGCATAGTGTAAGACTTACAAAACAAATAATAATGTTTGAAATTAATTCAGAGGGACGAAGAGGTAAAGTGATAGTAGAATGGAAGAAGCAAGTTAGAGAAATTTTAACATAAGCAAAGGAAGAAGTGAGAGAAACTGGATTGGGGTGTGATTTAAAGCTGTGTAAGTGAATAAAAAGAGTGTTCTTCTTTTTAAGCGGTTTCTTAGTTTTAAATTAAAATGCATTATTGTGATTTTGAATAGGAACAGCAATTTGTAATTTCGGTAATTTTTTTCTTAGTTTATCATTAAATTGTTTTATTTTATTAGTCATCAATCCCCTTGTTTAAAAAATTGCCAAAACATTTTTAACTAAGTTAGAATAGAATGTGTGTCAAGATCATCTATTTTACAAAGCATTTAATAACTCCATTTATGAATTTATATTTATGTGGTAATTTTATAGAAACATTTACCTACGTAAATGGAGGAATTACTGTATTTAGTTGTATCTTCGAATATACTTGTAATTGTTACGCGAAAATAATTTTTCGAGTTAAATTTTAGACTTTAAGGTGGTTTGGACACACGGCAAGATTAAATGTTGTTATAATGATAACCACATTATACATATTCCATTGCAAACATGGGAAACCATGCCAATGGAAAAAATCTCAGGATAAGTTAGGTCAAGAAGTTAAGGTGGAATATTATTTGAGACATTTATTGTTTGGATTGAAGCAGTTTAGAATTCATCTAAAAACTGGAATGATAATAATTGGAATTAACAAACACAATAAGTAAGTGAGGGGGAAGAAAACCAGGATGGCTTAAGCAGCAATGGCTGACAAGAGGTTATTCCAGATTGTTAGATAAGAAAGTATTCTGCTGTGGAGGCCAAGATACGAGTACATCCTGGGTTGTTAACTAAAGGCAAATACTCTCCAGGCCTTAAGTTGGTTCTGAAGTATATTTACCGCACTGCGAGTTATTTTCTTTCTCCCGTGATGTCGAACCTTCTGTCCATCATCACTACTATTTATTTGACACTCGCCACTGGAGAAGGAGTCCCTTTGGACACTTTCTCACTACATGATGTCATGCTCATAAAAAAAGCGATTTTGATATTCGAGTATGGATCACGCTGGATGAACACTTATTTTGTCATCCATAACAGCGTAGGTGGTGTTGGGATTGAACTTAACCCTTTTAACCCTACGGGGCCGATTATCGGCCCCAACTGGTGTATGCGAAAAATCTCATGGGGCTGATTATCAATCCCAACAAGTGTATGCGAAAAATCCCACGAGGCCGATCATCAGCCTCAAAGTTTTCATACAAGTTTTTAAATTGAATAAAAAAAAATTTTTTTTTTTATGGAAATTAATTATTATTTTACACTCTACAGCGAGGTCACAAAAAATAGGTTTTAAAACTAAATATCAACTGAGATAAACAATAAAATATAAACTACTGTTTTTTTTTGCCAAAAAATGCTTGGGATTTTTGCACATTTTATGCAAAATATGCTGGGATTAAAAGGGTTAAGTGTTGAACTACCATAAAGACGGATGGAGCATTGTCATAATTTTTTTTAAACTGTAAAAGTGAATGCAGTTTTATAATTTACAGTCCTTAAATCATTGTGTGATAAAGAACACATTCTAAATAATTTTTAGATGTTGAAGTAATGGAATCAATATTATTTCAAGATAATTTAATAAAAGTAAAAAGTGTTTTATAAAACTTTTGTTGTATACTGTACAACCTAGTGGATTTATTGCAATCCAATCAACGTTTTAGAAACCTTAAGTGAAAACCATACTGGAACCCTTTTTAAATAAATTGGGCTTCACTGGGAATCATCAAACCCGCAACTCCTGGTTTAGAAGATAGGCATCTTACTAACTAAGTCACGGAGGTCGTCATTCATCCAGAAGAAAGTTACATTCCACATATCCAATTTATAATAAAAATATATATTATTTCATATTACAATAAAAAAATTGAGATGGGATGGGGAGAAAATATTTTTGAAATGTTTTTTATTGTGATGACAATAGTCGTATAATGATTCTAAACGTGGAATATTTTATTTGTAAATGGCTTTTTAATTGCCTGTTCGTGACATTTAATTTCATGTTTGAAAGTGATAAATGGTTTTCTATAATGTTTTCACTTATGAAAAACTTACAATAAAAAAAATAAAATATGTTTGGAGCTATAAATAATTTAAGCCATGAAGAATTTAGAGCATTCTTATCTAAATATATCCAAAAAGATTCAAAATATGTTATATGAATGAATTTACATTCGTAAAAAAATATGATTCATCCATTCATTCATATTGTACCCCTCAACATATCTGGAATTGATTGCTGAAAGATAATATTGTATTCAATCTCAATAATTGTGCCTTCGGGTTAAAAACCACTGCAGTATGCAAGAAATGCAGTTTACTACTACACATGTTGGAAATACTATTATACTTCACGTGGGGCAGGTAACAGTACCCTATTTGGGTATCATCAGGAATCGAATCCGAAACTCTCAATGATGAATTGTTTTTATAAGAAGATCTGAGTGTTTTAGAGACTGTATGTTTTTTAATAAAATACACACTGACTTAAGGATTAAATTTGTAATTATCGTAAAAGTGTGTTGATAAACTTAATTAGTACCGAAACTTAACTGAAAACGAATCTTTGATAGAACTTATTCTGTTTTGCTCCTCATGTATAGTATATTCTATAAGTGTCAAATTGTCAACCCGTATCAATCAATCAAAAATCAGTTTATGACGTGATGGAAATTAAGATAATAATTCAAAAACTTACGAAAAGGATGGCAAAGTTTTACTTTTAAACATACATATCATCACACCGTGTACTTCTGCGGGTAAGGCAGAGAGAACAGTCCTCCGTACTTTTTTACCCAACCACGTAACTTTCGCCACCTCCACATTCCTTCTCATGTACATTCTATAAGTGTCAAATTGTCAACCCATATCAATCAATCAAAAATCAGTTTATGACGTGATGGAAATTAAGATAATAATTCAAAATCTTACGAAAAGGATGGCAAAGTTTTACTTTTAAACATACATATTATCACACCGTGTACTTCTGCAGGTAAGGCAGAGAGAACAGTCCTCCGTACTTTTCTACCCAAACACATAACTTTCGCCACCTCCACATTCCTACATTTCATCATGCACAATCTTTAACTATTCATATTTTTCACTTTACCATCTTTTGTAATCTATAGTTCAGAAAATGTAGGATGAGTCCTGTGACAGCTCACAAATTTGCCCCAATACAACCTTGTAACGATGTTCAGTAATTTTAATTATTTTATCAACTTTAATATAAGCCTCAATTCTAATAAATAGCAAGTTATTTAGGTAAATACATTACATAAGGCTGTATTGGGGCAAATTTGTGAGCTGTCACAGGACTCATCCTACATTTTCCGAACTACTATATAGTCTACTTGATCCAGCCACATTTTTCTAAGTTCGGTTTAGTCATTCTTTTTTCATTTTAACATTCTTTCAAAATTTACTTTCAGAGCTTATATTTACTCAGCTTACTGGATTAATGATTCTGCTTGGAAGACTCTGTTGGAGTGCACTATGGTAAGAATGGATAATGACTGACTGCAGAAGAGTATTTCAGACTGCAGACCTATTGGAGAGTAGATTTATTGGGAGGCCAAGACTTCAATGGATGGGCAGCGCTACTGTGGATGCAAGTATTGCTTGGAGAAGCCTGGTACAGGATAGAACAATAAGAAAATGTCCTTGAAGGATTGTATCACCAGTGAAGGTGTCCACTTGGAAGTTGAGAACTGGAGGGACTCTGTAGGGAAAAGATATAGCTGGAATGGGGATAGGTCCTAAAACAAGATATAGGAGAGGAGCGAGAAATGGAGAAAAGAAACAGATAATGTACTTGAATACATCGAATCAATTTAACATATGTGGTAAGTAATTTTTTGCAAAAATTTAAAGTACCTATATAATTTTCATTACCTATATACATTTTTTAATGAATAGTGAAAAAGTATTCATTTATACGAGTGAAATATACCAAGTATAATATCTGATATTAATAAGACAAGGTATATTTTCAAATATTGAGAAAATAAACTAAAAGTTTGAAAAAAACATAAAAAATAATTAAAACAAAATTGTAAACAACGATAAATTATCTACAATTTTAAGAAACAATGTTTTGCCAGTGATTAAGCAGATCAAGTTATATTATAATATGTTATTTTCAGAATTTTGCTTAAATGCTTATTCACTCTGTGAAATAACCGAGGGTCTCCTATGTTCACTTAGGTTATTTTTGCAATAGTGATCAAATCGTTGTGCAGAGTACAAAATGTGATGACTCATTGATGCCACTTTATTACTACATAGAATTTTTTGCAAATTGAACAACTGTCATGAAACTTGGTTATGTATTGATTTGTATATTTATTTTCGTTTTAGAACAATTTTCGGTAAGTTAAGTATTTTTTTTAGTGTAATAGTTTTCAATTTCAAATCTTAATCCTTTTAATGTTATCTTCAAGTTTTTATTTATACTAAATGTAATTGAAAATGATATTTCAAATATTTTGATTGCTAAAAATTTCCTTCAATTTCTTTTACTTTTATCAATAACAGAGTTATCATATTTTGCACTTTGCGCATGTGAAATATTTTTATATTACAATGTAAATATTAGATCACAATTCTTTGGTTTTCAGATATATTTTATACATAATGCTTATAACATATGAAATAAACAACATCGATTGAAAAAAAGGGATTTCTTATATACAATAGATCTATACATATCTATAATTTTTATTCCGTTACTTTTTACAAATTCCTTTGCTTTTTACCATCTCTTTTATTGCGTAGTAAAGTTTTTTTTATACAAACCTAATATTTTCTGCAAGTAAAATGAATAAAACTGTCTGCAAGTAACATTAATAAAATTATTTGCATGAAATATTAATGATAAAAATAGTTAAATTCAATCTTTTAACATTCAATTAAAAAACTATCTTGTGTGTCTTTATAAAATAAAAGTAATGATTTATAATCTATATAATTTTTTTTTATGTTTTTTATAAAAGACAATTTGATTAATTTGCATATGGTTGCAAAAAGAATCCAGCAAACATTCTACCACTTTTGAGATATTTGAATAAATGCAAGATCATTTAGTAAATATTTATATGGAATGTAATATTTTAAGATTAAATTAAATAAACCATTAACAGCCTTGATTTTGTTGAATAAAAAAATAGGATGTTCTACCCATTGATTTTTTAAAACCATTTTGATTTTTTTGTGTGCTGTACATACTCTATATGGACTAGTACTCAATGTGAATTATTTTGAAAGGGGTAAATTAAAAGCATGATTTTTTTTTAAATTGAAGAAGAGAAAGAAATTCTCTACACTGGCCTTAAAATTTGGATTTAATACTTGCCCCACTATTTATTACACTAATTAGAATATATTAATCAAGAAGATTGAAATGTTTTTATCTGTAAGTGTTGGTGCAGAAAATAAGTTAATTCCCCCATCTTCCAATTAATTATAAATTTACCAATCAATTGTCAAAGGTGAGAGGAGCCTTAGTTGTATAATGGATTATTTTTAATTATTTTTTTTATTACTCACCTTTGCAGTTGAGAATTCGTATAATATCCATATAAATTTTATTGATGATATTTTTACCCCCTATTACAATTTTTAATATTTCGCATTAAGTACTAGTCATTCGATGTCTATAAATAAATACCTTTGTTGTATTTAAAAGTAATAAATATGTCTTTCAACACACAATTATAGAATACCATATTTATGCTCCAATATTACTTGTGATGGCATTTGTAGGTTCAAAACCAAAGATAAATAAATTGTCAACACTTCCTGCAGTTCCTGTAGGTTCAATACCAAACAGAGACTGTTTTTTTATTGGTAATTTACATCCCACCATTAAAAAATGTTAAAAGAAATTGTTTCAAAACTGTGTCAAAAATTATTTCAATTTGCACCATATTTCACATATTTATGTATAAATAGGCTCCAATTTGTATTAAAAAACAGTAGAATAGTGTCACATATCATCCACACTAATGAAGACTACATATCTTTGTGCCATGTATTTTTTATATTAATGTAGACTAGATTTCATCGCATCATCCACACTAATGTAGACTACATTTCATCATGTCATCCACAATAATATAGAATACGTGTTGTCGTGTAACATGTTATTCACACTAACGTATATTATACTACGTTTCATCATGTCACGTACCATTCACACTAGCAAATACTACGTTTCATTGTGTCACATGTCATCCACACTAACGCAGATTATGTTTCATTGTGTCATATGTCATCTACACTAATGTAGATTACGTTTCATTATGTCATCCACACTAACATAGACTACATGTCATGTATCATTTACACTAATGTAGACTAGTGTCTACACACACAAAAGCTGTTAGAAAAAAAAATGGAATGTGTTGAGCTGAGAATATATATTTTTTTTCACTTTATTAAATAATATCAGAAATGAATTATTTTACACATATAACATTTATATAAAACAGCACTCACAATAACATGATGATGGGCAAAACAAAAGTATAAAAGTGCAGCAATATGTACATAACAATGAAATATGCCATCTATAGCCGTGCAAAATACAAACTATATCATCTCAGTTGTAGGTCTAAAATAGGTAATTTCAATTTTTTAAATCACTGTAATCCAGTTAATATCATGAAAATAAATTTTGCAAATTATATTACAATTCTATTCATAATAAAAGGGGTTAAAACAATATTATTTCAACGTTCTTTAAAATAATTAACTTACTAATGAGGTTAACCACACCTTAAGTAGATTTAAAAAAAAAATAGTTATTTAAAATAACCGAATTTTTTTCAAAACTCTTTGTCCCATAAACTGATATGATATAGTTAATACTTTGAACAAAGATATGCCACTTTAGACCAAAATTCTAGGCAATAAACTTCTGATTATTTAAACAATTTGATGGTAATTATAAAAATAAGTTTTGTTACACTTCTCATTAGATAATTGATCTGACATTGATTGAAGCAGAATGAGTTTCTTTGTAGAATATAATATTTGATCTTTTTATTGTTGATTAATTTGAAGTTTACATCTTAGAATAATTTGCCAAATTTGTCGATGGCAATATCAATACAAATAACAAACACAATAGCATAACTAAGATGAAGAAAGCAAATGAACGGAGATTTTTTGTTGTATCCAAATGCCAATTGGTGCAAAGGTTTAACATATAGAAACCCGCATGATACCTAGCAGAAAATAAATATAATATCGGAAAGTCGAAGCCAAAGATTAGTTCAGAATAGTTTAGATGACGTGCCGATGACGTGTTGATTTTTTGACAGAAGAACCAATATACCATTATAAAAGAAAATGGTTTGAATATTAACAATGTGTCGTCATACTTTCTTTATAGGCATTTGGTCAGATATGATACAGAAAATATGGATAAGTATTGATTGTCGTTTAGATGTGAAGTAAAATAAGTTGAAGAAGAGCACCAATGCGCTGGACCAATCAGATGAAAGAGTTGATAGGGTCAGCCTTGTAAAAAAACAGAAGATCGCGACGAGTGGAGATCACCAGCGGTGGCAGGACCACTATTGTTGATCACGATCCTTAGCAGCGGGGACACGACTGAGAAGAAGAAGAATATGACATGATGTCAGATATATTACAATATATAAAGAAATACTATATATCAGTAAAGACCAGAAACTTTACAAAGTCACAAAACTCCCAATTTTCAGCGGCGGTGAGGGTGTGCAACCCTAGAGCCAACACACACATTATACATGTATTCAGGGTTGTCAATTAGTGCTCTCTGTGAAAATCTAAAATGTTGCCCTTGAATATGAAAATCAGAGAACTTTTAAAAATTGCTATCAGAAATTTATATTATGGATATTCCATAAGAAATCTTTAATATCAGTGTTTTTTCACACGTATTTTATATTATATGTATTAAATCACATTATACGCAATATGATATTTACAAACATTTTTTAAATAGTGAAATTGTTATAGTAATGTGAAGTACATTAAAATAATTTTGTGATGAAACTTCGTGCTACTGTTAAACATTTACAAATAATAACTTGCTTAGTATATGAAGAAATAGCAATTGGCTAATGATAGCTGTATATTGTGATCTATTAACAAAAATCTATCAATTGAAAATTCAACATTTGGGTATCTACATGTCTGATTTGATGGATATTTTTAATGTAGATGTTATTGAGTTCAGAAGTTTCTTTCTGCGGCATTTCTGCTATCTGAGTAATAAGACTGGGTGATTTGTTTATCCATTTTTTCTTAATTGTTTTTGTGATTTGATGAATTTTGTATTTTTATTGATTGAATTTAAGTATTATTTTTCCTTTCAGTGTTATTGTATTATACTTTGATGATTTCAAATGCGGTATGTATTCTGAATTGTTTTTTTTTATATTGTTGATATTGCTATGATTTGTAAAGAAAGAACAGTTCAGTGTCGTATATCTTTTCAATAAATAATTAATTAATTCTTTCAGTTTTCATATTTTTTATAGAATGAATATATAAAGCTTGGTGTATTTAAACATGAGTGATGGGGTGAGGTAATATGTGTCTGTCTTTAGAATTGCACAAATATTTGTGGCGGCCCTGCGTAGATTTAGCATTTCCTTACCGCCAGGGAGAAGTCACCAGGCACTTTGGTTTAAAAGTAAAAAAAATCTGGTCTTTACACAATATAAACATAGAACAAAAAGATACATTAAAAACAAAGGACAAAGCCAAATGTAACACAATATTTTGCATCAAATTTAAACATTAATTTGAGTATAACATAAAACATTTAAAGTATTTAACCATACACTGACAATATTTTATTTTTACTTGATCTCTCATGTGGAAAGCAATGTTCTAAGAGATTTAAATGTGTGTGACATATAATTACGTAAGGTGTCATAAAAGAGTCCTAAGATTTAAGTGTGTTTTCTCATATGGCTGTGTTAGCAGTTAAGCTCAAAAGTATGATATAGACCAGGGATAGCCTGGTCTATATCATATAAAAGGTTGAAAGCGAAACAATTTTTGGTCGATCACGGACGTTTTCGTAATTTACAATATGGCGTGTGATGTTGTCAAATCTCATTACGTGCATGCGTTTGCCAACACTGCATAGTAACTTGTTCCTTATAAATTGGACATTTACGATAACTGAAAACCTGTATATTCTCAGCAGTTACTGCTAATTTTTATATCTTGCTCTTTTTTTGTAATAAACAATTGTTGAAATGAAAAATCACTCACTCAAAAGTGACTCAAAAGCAAAATGACAGACTTCAATGAAAATAATGAAGCGAGGTATAAGCAGGAACTAATCCAGAGCCATCATAAATGAAAATTCGCAAAAGTCATTTGATGACTACAAAATAATACAATAATTAAAAAGACAATAAATAAGTTTGGTTTTAAATTAGACCAAATTTTTTGAAATTGTCCTGAGATGCTTAGATTTTCCTGTTAATGAGGTTTTTGAAGTACATAACGAAGTCTTTGTTTTTATCCATAAATTTGTTATTATTTGAGAATAATTATATTGTCATGTTATGATTAATTCACTTTTAAATCAATAAAAATAAATATTAAAGACATAACAAAAAAATTAAAAACATTAATTAACATTTAACGATTAGCACACCTAGTCAAATATAAAACACATTAATAAACAAACAATAAATAATGAAATCTAAAAACTAAGTATGTATTTTGCTCAATTATGTTTCCTGAACCACGTTTCTTTTGCTCAATTATGTTTCCTGAACCACGTTTCTTTTGCTCAATTATGTTTCCTGAACCACGTTTCTTTTGCTCAATTATGTTTCCTGAACCACGTTTCTTTTGCTCAATTATGTTTCTTGAACCACATTTCTTTTGCTCAATTATGTTTCCTGAACCACAAATTTCACGTAATTTTACATGAAATCAGATACCTTCGCTCATTTATGGTAAAATATCCATCAATATTATATTCCATTTTAAATCAGTAATATATGGTAGATAGCCCATGGATGTTCAATCCTGGTTCCGTCAATCCTACATTACAAGCCTCATAAGTCCGGTCGATTAATAAGGGTTGGTTATGTATGCAGGACAGGCAGTTTATCAAGCCATCAGAATTCTGCTTGAGGCAAAACCAAATAAACAGCACCCATAGGAAGAATCAGACAACACTCCTTGGATAATGTGCTGGCTGGCCTGGAGAAACTGATGGATAGGAGAAAAATAACTAAGATTGAGTGGAGCTGTTCTGGAGAATAACATTCTGTAGGAGTTGTATAGCTGTCAGAAGGAAGGAAATAAAATAGACACACATTTTATGTGAGCCTTTATGTGATACATCAAAAGGATCTTGGGTTTTATATAGGTATATATTTTTGAACATTCAATGTTTAATATTGGGAGCAGTGGGAAGTGAGCTGAAAACAAGACTAGAGAAAGATTTTTTTTATAAGATGGCATGATTCAAGTAGATTTAGGAGAAAACAGGGAATCTGAAAGGTTATAGAGTACAGTGGAAGGAATAAAGTATTATACTATATATACTCATACTATATCTAACTCAATCAACAAAGTAATTTCAGTTCAAATAACTTAAAAGTTACTTTGGTATTTAATATAAAAGTTGGGGAGTAATAGTATGAAATATCCCATTATTTTCAAAATAGCGAGAGTAAAATTGTTTTTTTTTTACATCAGGAATATATTTTAATTTTACCAAACCAACCCACATTTTCCACAAAAATTCGTATTGGAAAAATGAAATATGGCCTTTTGGGTATCAGGTTGTATTGAAAAGTTTAGCTTGAAAAATCTTTCAACCAATATTTTTTACTCTCTTAAAATATTTAAAAATATTATTTTCACAATGCTTTAAAGGTGTAATAAGGAAATGCTTTTGGAGAATAAAGTTGTAAGGGTTATCAAAACATTAAAATTCAGAGGACAATGAATACGTATGGACTCAAAATATATTTATGACCTATAACTTAAATGTAGGATAGAATAAGGTCCATTCCAGTCTCAATGTTTAAATCACAATATCCAATCTTAAGAAATTTATCCATTCTCCACAATCACTAAAATTGTTTAAGATTATTAATATTCTGTATCTATGATATAATATTTAAAGTCGAATATTTATTTACATGAAATAAGATGTGTACATTCATTGGGGAGGAACGAACAGGGACTATGTGAGATCGAGGGTTTATTTGACAAACAGATCCTTTAGGGTGGAACAGAGGGACGTATCGCAGGTTTCGGCTGAGTCATCTTCGTCAGATTTCCCAGAATACCATCCGCTTTGAGGTCCTCTACCTTCTTGTTTGCCTTTAGGAATAGCTCCCTGAGAAGCTGACAGCCCTGTAGTAGAATTCGGAGGCTGAAGTATTGTCGGAGGTGCTTCGGTGCCTCCTGATTGTCGAAGAAAAACTTCTATGGCACTACCAAGAACTTGGGCGTCCACCATAGAACCGCTCGGTTTATCCCACACAACTTTCGGTATCGGGATTACGATCTTTTCTGGTTTTCTGAAAGAAGGTGCGCGGAGTGTTTCTTTACAGAAAGTGACATTTGGTTTTGCCTCGAGATTACTTTGGTCACTCTTCTTTTTGGCGAGAGTTTGATGCCTTTTAATGAACCAACTCGATGGACTAACGGCGAGTTTATCGTTACCAGATGATTTCGATCGGTTGACACTGTTAAGCACGGATGCATCGAAGCTATTGGAGCGACTGTTCTTCAGTCTATTTCGGCGACTCTCCAATGTAGCCGCTCTTTTGGAAAAATCCGGCTTGGCAGGTGTTTTTTCCTCGCATCGATTGATTTCAGTAGCGGAAGATGTTAAGGAAGACAGGATAGAAATAAGGTCAGTGTTGGAGCAGACAATTCCTTCCACAGGCTGCTTCACTCTGGGAGGGATCGGAGGGCGTGGAGGGAGTTCGGAAGCGCGACGACGGCCGGAGGGAATAGTGGGCAAGGCGCAACCTACAAAATCTGAGAAGCGACGGCCGGTGTGGGTGTAGCGCTGCGGAGTACGCGGGTCGCCTTCATCCAAGGGTTGAACTTCACAGACGCGTTCATCAGAGGTGTTCCAAAGCTTCATGCGAACCTTGCGCGCGGTGACTATATCATCCATGATATCAAGTTGAAGATTGTGCGAGCTTCCTCTACGATCTGTGGCGGGCGGGCCTCCTCTGCCACCCCTGGAGGGTAAAGCGGCTACGGACTCGCGGCGGCCACGACCGAAAAATGCGGGTGGAACGCGGGATATGGTGACTACTGAATGGCGACGTCCTCCAGGTTGCGGCGCGGGGGTCGAGCTGAGTGTTGCGAGGAAGGCAGCCTCGCGTGGAGAAGGGCCGGAACCTTCTCCGCCCTGCTCGGACAGGCGGCGCACTTGGCTGGCGGTGATGCCGGAAGTGCATGATGGTGTGGGGAGCGAGTGTTTCCGCGTCTCGCGTGGATCTCGCCACGGGGACAGGAGGTAAGGGTTCTGCGGCGACTCGATATCCAGCGAGCGGCGTGGCGAGGAAGTACTGGACTTCAGCTCCTCCTCATCGGGGTTGCCGCTCTCCTCCACCACGATGAGTGGCTCTTGGCCCAAACTGGTCATGGGCGTCAGCGAACCTCGTCGCATTTTGTCTGCAAAAAGATACTTTTATGAGTACGAGATAGAAATTGACAGGATAATGTAACTACAAAGCTTTTGAAATGTTGTGCTATCGATGAATGGTGAGAGTATCATATAGTATGTCGACAAAGTAGTGTCGGTGGTGGTGACATCTGGAAACAAATTAATAAAAATAGAGGAGTATAAATCCCCATCTAAATACGAAAGTTAGAATACTTTGAATACTATATATGTTACGAGTATAGTGTGAGATGAAACATAGATATCGTTGCTGGACCTCGTAGTCGAGGGTCCTCTCGCAATTCCACCATCAATTTAGTTGGAAAGCGAAGTTGTGCCTTAGAGTTTATGTTTCTCCTCGTGGAGTGAGTGAACCGTTGCACATCAGCAAACTCTGTACTGGATCTGATGGCAAAACAGCTGTACTTGATCCGATGGCACACCGAAGTGAGAGTATCGGAGTACACCGGCGTGTTTTATTTTTTTTGAAAGAATGTATATGAACGACGTCATAGGTATCCTTGTACTCCCGAAAGTGTTCGGGGGTATAAGGTGGTGCGTAAATTTTTCGCTTTGTAAGGTAGAAAAAAAAAGTCTCATTGGAGGAGATTGCATGGGGTTCGAACCGGCGACCTTCCACACAGAAGTACAGTGCTTTACTGCGCGACCATGCACCTCAACACCTTTTCGGTTCGTGAGAATAATTGCTTCTTGTCAATAAATTTGCTAGGTTGCACTGTATATAGTTCAGTTCGATTCCACTTCCACGCATGCTGTTATGGGGGACAACATAAGTCCCCATCCAGCGTGATCTACTCTAGAAGATCGAAATCTTCTTATTTTTTTTATGAGCGTGACATCACATAGTAACGAAGATGGAACTGCCCAAAAAGACTCCTTATCCGGTGGTGACACACTGAGTGTGAAAAGTAGTGACGACGGACATATGGTCCGACATCATGGGAAAAGACTTGTAGCGTAATTTTCTTTCCTTATAAAGTGGCTTAAGGCCTGGAGTTCAAACAGTCCAGCAAGTTGTCAGTACTTTCATAGAAAATTTAAAATGTAACAAAACTATCCTTTGATGCCACCAGATCGGAGTAGTCAATCGGTCCGAAGATGAACCGATGTAAAAGTGAAGTTCCCTTCGCAAATTACTGACTCGATTTTCATCGCAGTTCCACATAATGTACTATATACAATGAAAGTATAATACAATATAAAGTAATACATCAAATAGTTACTATTTATTATACTCACTCGGTTAGATTCTTATCAATCAATTACATAATATATAGGTGGAGTAAAATTAACTTCCATATTGGAAAGAGGTGTCATATTTCTCTGGCTGTATATGGTATTGTGTCGTCTTGTTAAAACCACACATTGTCCAGACGCTGTTATTCAATTTGCCACATTAAAAATTCTTGAATGATTTGTCAATAATTTTCATTAGTAACAGTTGTTATTTGTCCATTTTCATTTTTAGTATGAATAGCGCACTATATTGTAATTTTTGTGGATGTAATGATGTTTCATGAATAATTTGTGGATTTTCATTTCCCCGATAATTTTGTTCATAAATTTGATCACCGCGGTGCCCTTTATTATATTTTTTCACAAAAATTTTCCTCTCCGAATTCTAGGCAGAAAAATGCCTGTCTCATTCATTCGAGTAGCACAGCGCGGGGTTCCAACCAGCTACCTTCTGTACGAAAGTCCAATGCGTTACCGTGAGGCGAAACATGTGAGGTTTTTTAACTGACATTGTAGAGGAAAATTCAGGGCATAAGAAGTATGGGAAAAATATGCATCTGGTTGTAGAATTTACTGGAGTAGTTAACTGTGTTACGAGTACCATACGTTTGTTCAGAGCTGCTGCCTCAAAGGTCAAAAAGCCACGATGATCGCAAATCTCAAATCAAGTTTTGTTCTTTTTGCCTACCCTATAATAGAGACGGCGTGATGGTATATACGAGTATGCATGTACTCGTATAAGTCAGTAACTCCAAAAGATCTCGGTCTGTTTGCCTGATCTACATATTTCTCGTATCATATTTAAAAGCATTGTTCCTCAACACGCGACTCCCACAAAAGTTAAAAAAAAAATGCGAGACTCTCCTGCAAGTTTAGTCACAGAAATCTCAAAAATAAATAAATAATTCCCTTTTGCCAGACCTTTGTGATAAGGCATTGAAAACTTAAGAAAATAAGCGTTTGTTATCACTTTAAAACAATTTGAGTCAATGTGTTTCTAATGTAACATATATAGATACACGTGTTTCTAATGTAACATATATAGATACACGCAAGGATGGAAAAGATGGAAAAGAAACGCAACCATCACTTTAAGATGGAAAAGAAACGCAACGATCACATTGATCAATTTCTTTTTAATTAAAAAATATAGTAACTAGCTTAGTTACCTTTATTTCTTAGTTTGATTGTGACTACATTACTTGTGTTATCTACCACACACTATTACTTACTTCACAATATAATCGATATACAGAGGAAATCATTGAATAAAACAATGTATAACAATGATTTGGATTGTATTTAAAAAAAATAAATGTGATTGTTTTTCACTGAAAATGTGTCATGTTTTGTACATTTAAGTTATTTTTATTGTTTCGACTGTAACCCTTCAGGTGGCGATCCACAGGTTGAGATACGGTGTTCTTAAGTATAATTCCGTCAGGATATGGTCTATTTAGCCTGATCCCGTTATGTTATATATTATTGATTAAAAACTAATTGCTTAAATACCAATAAAGGACAACTGGGTTACGCTGCTGGTACGGAATAAAATTAGACATTACGATGTAATCCTGTATGGATCAATTTCTGTAATAGGAGCTGGTGGAATTATACTTGATAAGTGACCAGAACGGGGAGACAAAGAGAGAGTCCTGACGGGTGCCTGCATTTTGTTTTTATTGTCTTGGGCATGGTTGTTAACCTGTATTTACTCAGGTGTGTTCCTGTGTGTAATACAAATGGGTCAAGACCTACCTAACTTTACGGAAGAGATACGTTCCTGAAAAGTTGTCCGTTAATCGAAATTCCGTATATCGCATTATTTTTTCCCATATCAATACTTATTATACTCGTACACAGTCTGTCCAATGGGAAAGGTCACTGATTTTATTATCGCGTAACCACCAGCGCCATCTGTGGATGAATAAATGCGTTAACTAGCGACACATTTTGACTATCTTCCGTAAAAGTTTCAAAGCGCTGACATTGCTAGTTCATTCGTATTGACGTAACAATTGATAAGACCCTTTTTTTTAACTCGAGGGTTGTGGATTCAATTCCTGTTGATACCTAGATTGAAATGATATAATTTCTTTGTTATACATTTTACATTGAGAAAGAGAGGATTACTTCTCTATACTAGTCGACAAGTGTTATACAAATACAAGTGTTGTATAAGTGTAAAATACAAAATATAAAATTTAAAAAGTAATTGAAAAAAAGTTTTCTATAAATACACGTATAACATACATATGACGTGTCCCATGAAGAAAAATAATAAATCAATTCAATATTAAAGAAAAATCTTAAGTGCATACATACATTCCATCATGCCATTTACCTGTTGGAATAGGGGAATATGATAGAGCGCCAGACTTGCTTATTTCGACATACATTCTTAGTCTCTTCTACATCCGTATACCTTTTATACAATTTCTCTGACTTTCTACGTTTCAAAAAACCATTCAATTGATCCAACCATAATTTATTTGGTTTTCTTCTATCACGCTTTCCATTCACATTTGCACTGTATATTTGTTTTGTTACGATTTCTTAATTCATTCGTTCCCCATGTCCGATCCATCTCGGCGTGTATTTCTTCATCTTACTCCTCACATCAGCTTTAAGTTTACATTTATCCCTAATCAATACAAGTATAGGAATACGAATCACGCAAAATCAATTTCTTCATTTTACTTAAATACATTAGCCTTCAGTTCACATTCACCCCTAATCACTTAATTCTGCATTCAGTTATATTATACACTGTCGTCCCATGGATTCTTCTCAATTCAAGCATCAACATTTATTCGGCTCCTGTCGGTCTTTTTCTACATCTACGTTTCCCTCTTTTTCATAATCTTAATTATATTTTGTAACATATAAATAGAGAGGACATAGTGAGGTGGGGAAGAAGCAGAAGGCGCTACTGGAAAGATTATGTGGACCGCAATGGAGGATATAAGACTGGCAAGAATCGCTAAGACTGTAAACCCTAATAGTAGGAGATTACCAGGAAGGCCGCCGAAAAGGTGGAAGGACAGCTGGACGTCATCATCCCAGGACAGCCCCACCGATACAAACAGGTCATACGACCTAAACCAAGAGGAAGAAGAAGAAGATAGATAGAGAAAAATATATTCAAATGTAATATTAATGCAAACAATAAGATCAGTTTAATAA
>OX463846.1:37097778-37195577 GCA_949825065.1 Odontocerum albicorne
AGGCTTCTAACATATTTCTGATTGATTGGAAAAAAATATCGAAAGAGGTAACTTTTTAATCGTATTTCGAAAGAAATAGTTAATCATTTCATTTTTGTCAAAATTTGAGAGGATCTTGTTTTTGCCTTTTGCAAATATTGACAACCTCCGTGGTCTAGATCAGGGTTTCTTAAACTGTTTTCATTCACGACCCCATTTTTGATTGCGAGTTTCCTGCGACCCCATATAAATATAAAAGAAAGATAAATAAATATTTATTGATGATTTATTTATTAGGTAACAATACAATATACATATGAAAATATATAGTTTTAGAATTCGTTTAGAAAACATACACAAATCTAAAATTAAAAATTGTACAAAAAGTTGTAAAATTGTATTTATTATAGTTACAAAATTATATGCCCTATTTTTCATCAAAATTGCATTTTTTGCAATAACATAAATACAAGGTTTGTGTGCAGTTGTGTGAGTGTGACTCTGCACAAATACACATCTAGATGTTATAAAATCGTGTATTTAAATATTTGACATTAAAATCTCTCGCGACCCCAGAATTTTGCTACGCGACCCCCATTTTGGGTCGCGACCCATAGTTTAAGAAGGCCTGGTCTAGATGATAAGACAACTGTCTTTTAGTCCTTGGGCTATGGGTTTTTTAATTCCTGTTGGTATCCAATTTATTTAAAAGGTCGCAGTCGGGTTTTTATTGGAGGCCTCTTAATATTTATCTAGTTAATCGGCATAATACCGACAATTGGTCGCTGACTATCAGTTTTTCGAGAATGAAGGCGTTAGTTCGCCTTACTGTCTATGGTAAAATAGCAAACCTATTGTTGTATAATTTACCGTTGTTTGATGTACCGGATAATTATTTACGCCATCGTGAATCAAGATTGTTTTCGGTGCAGTATTTACGAACCGAACTAATAGGACTTTGCACCTGCTCGCACATGGAATGACTTTGTTGAATGATTTTTCCAATATCGATAACTTCCGTATCTCGGTGGATGAATCGAGAATTGAAGTTCCTTAAAAACCCTTGTAGGTATTACTGAGCCACTTCCCAGGGAAGCATGAGTTGTTCCTGTTATTATAATTTTTAAACTTATATTTTTTCTTGCTCAATACATTTTATTTGATGTAATCGAGTTCAACAATGTAATTGAGTTCAACAGTTAATTGAGTATCTATATTACTTTATTTTACATTCAGTAAATGTAAAATAAAGTAATATACAATAGATATTAAAAATTGCTAAAAATAAATAAAAAAACATTGCAATAATTGGAGAAGATAAATGTGTCGAAGTTAAAACATGTTACATTTTTTTAATTCTCGCAATGTACATATTTCATCCAGAAGGCTTTGATATATGTACGGCATGACGTGTACATTGGTAGTGAATATTCCATCGATTTAATGTACTTGACATTTGTATTGAATGACGCAAACGTACTGCGCTGATGTATTTTCATATGAATTGCATTTTATTACGTTGTTTGCAGTTACGGGCCGTATGCTAGCAAATAAATGACACGTTAAGGGTTGCATTTAGACTTCAGTTCAGGGCTAGGAAAATATATGGGCTGAATTGAGAATTGAAATATAAAAATTTATCGTATTTTTTTTGTACATGTTATCTATTTACAATATATTATAAAATACTTGTTACCATAAAAAAATAAAATGATATAGCGCAAATAAAGAAAACAATGCACGGTTATCAAGTTTCTTTCAAAACAAGAGAAACCTCTGCAGAAATTAAACGACGTTTAGATGTTGTCCACGGAGAATATTTTCTTTGTCATATTCCATGGTGAACGTTGTGCTAACGTGGTGAATTGTTTCACTTAGGCAGAGAACCATTTAAAGATGACTCCCCGTCAAGACAGATCTGCAGAAAACACCCATTCCAGAAACAGTGGCGCAAGAATAAGTTGTACAAGACAGAAGACTAAAATAAATAGCAGAAAAGTGTGGACTTTTCAGAACCATAGTACTTCAAATTCCATATGATCACTTGGCAAGAATAAGGTAAGCACAAAATAGGTGTCAAAACCCTTGAGTATTGTCCAAACGCAACTATGTGTTGAATGTTACAATGAATTTTTAATGCTCTGCGATGGAAAGGAAAAATAAATAATGAAGTCAATTAGTGCGGGGAATGAAATTGTATCATGATCCTCTGTCGAAAAAAGGGATCGATGGAATGGCACTGTCCGAGATCACCATAGCCCAAGAAAAGCCAGGGTGGCACAAACCTAAAAAACTATTATGCTAACATTTTTGAGATTGTCAGGAAGTTCTACTAATTGGCTTTAAATAGAGAAACACTGCAGGTTTTGGCGAATATTGTGCGTCATTAATGTAGAAATAAATGGATGCCATAAGAACAAAATGCCGAAGAAAGCTGTCAAGAGACATGCGATTATTGCACATCAATGTCTCAGTGCAAACTTATGTTGCTACAAAAACTACCATTCAACACTTGAATCACCCACCCTATAGTCTCGACTAATCACCCACCCTATAGTCACCAAGACTTGAATCACCCACCCTATAGTCTCGACTTAGCCTCTAGTGATTATTTTTTATATCCAAAACTGAAATCCGATTTGATTGGAAAAAAATACATGGTTGACATGTGGAGATAATGAATGACTAAATGAGTATACAAGTCTGAAGAACAAGGTGTGCATGGAAAAAAAAATGTGGCTGGATCAAGTGGACCAGATTTTGAAATATGGTAATGTGAGAAGTATGAATAATTGGAGATCGTGCATGACGAGTTGTAATGAATATAAATGAGACGAAAGTTGTCCGCTTCTATATAAAACTATGGAGATCTGTTCTCTATGTTTACCCCACAAGGGACCGGTGTGATGATATTTATGTTTCAAATTTAATGTCTAATTTTTATTGTTTCATAGAAGGGTTAAAATTTTTTAATGTAATATTTTTGTTATGTTTATTTATGGTTGCATACGTATAATACCGCAGAACACTTTAAATGGGCGAATGACAATACAATAAGAATATTTGAGACATGCACAAAGTGGTATCGATTGAATGAATGTAGTGTAGACCACTCTAAATGGGCGAATGACAAAACAATAAGAATATTTGAGACATGCACAAGTGGTATCGATTGAATGAATGTAGTGTAGAACACTCTAAATGGGGCGAATGACAAAACAATAAGAATATTTGAGACATGCACAAGTGGTATCGATTGAATGACTGTAGTGTCTTATATGTTGTTAAATGTGGTTCAAAATAATCTTTTTGGCGGTGTTTGTAAATTTCCGCTACGATCAAATATTGAAATGGTTAAGTTAACCTCATACATCAGAGAATACGTTTACAGCCTCCAATTTAGTGGCAGGCAGGCACTTTGAGATAACATTAACGTTTTGAGACCGCAGACAAACGAAGGATTAGTATCATGGAAAACGGCGTTACGTGACCACATAAAAACCAAACAGGTGACCGAAGTTGTACGGGGATGAGCCGACTTAATCCCTACCCTTTTGAAAAGGGTTGTTCAAAAACTTCTCTTGAACTCGACTTTAATGAAGCCATGTGTCATACCTTTTGTCATATAATAATGATTGAAAATTCAAACAGAGTATGTTTACAATTTGTCATTGATAAATTTGGCGTATGATTATAAATTTCAGGGTAAAATATTAACAAGTTACATATACAATGTTTGCGAATCGTTACGAAAAAAGAGTGGAAAAAGAATGAAAGAAGTCGAAAAAAATCACTGTCCTAAGACTTTCACGGACTCATATGTGATGCATTATATAGTATAGTACAAAATTATGAAACATTACGTGACCTAAGGAATAATGTGACCTAAGGAATAATGCACATATAAGAATGAAAAATAACACCGTGAGGTTGTTTGGACATAACCTTCAATATGAATGTGGCTGGGAAGCATGAGAGAAGAAAACCAAGGAACGTACGACTGATCCAAGTAATTTTGAAAGAAGAAAGGGTTAAAAAGTAATATAAATTGAAGGAGCTGTATGAAAATATTTACGAATGTGAAAGAAGCCAAATTAGTATAAATGTCGTGATAAGAAATGATGGAATTTTCCCTCTTTACCTACCGTAACAGCGAATCTTATAATGATATTATGTACGTATACATCGATGTTTTATGTACCTGCTGGATTACGGGCTGAAACACTGACGTCTTCTTGGCTGAACTCGCTCATCTATTGAGCTCCTCCTCAATTAAGAGGTTGTTATGAGATGAGCCTAGATCTTTTGATAACTAATCTCTAAAATGTATTCTATTTTCCATTGCCATAACGTGTATGTTTAATTTCAAGATACATATTTACCAAAGAAAGTACGATCATATAACTTCATACCAGAAGGCATTGAACTGGTTGAACGTTATAAATAGACGCCTAATTCACATAATCTAGCTATTGTTTAATACTCTTAACTGTCACGCCACTCCCTCTTATCTCGTCGAAAATTTTCAGCGTCTTTCCGATCATGGACAGAGATTATGTATTGCCCTTTCCCTGGAATCAGTTATAAACCAATGTTAGACTCGCTTCGTCCTTGGCATGCTTCAAGAAGCGACTGAAAAAACTCTTAATTTCTAGTCAGTAATAACATATAACGTGTTTCTTTCCGGAATTTTTTTCTTTCCTCTTTACCATCCCTCCCTTTTCCTTTCCTCTTTACCATCCCTTCCTTTCACTTTATATAAAAGAAATGTTCGGGTGATTGTCCGTCTTTGTGGGGTTTGTGGGCATATGCTCACGTATATGTTCATGGATTTCATGGGGATGAATAGTCATTTGAATGTTTTATGCGACCAACTTGCTTAATTTACTTTGGTTGGTCGGAAGAGATTACCACCTGGCAATAAGCCGGCCAGATTGTATTTGCAATAAGAGTATTAAATATATTTACACATGCATTGCCATTATTAAATTTAAAAATGCTTAGCTGAGCTCTGAATAACATTAATTTAGTTTTCAATGTATAATCTTATTCATAATTTCATGTTTTGTATAATTTATAACATGCTATAATTTGCTATAATGGTTTTTTATTTTTATAATAGGCAATCCACCCAAATCAAAATGATTTGTGCTACCAAATTAAAGTCACTATACAATTATAAAACTAATTTGAAAAAACTAATTAAAAAAAAAACAATTCTAGACAACTTAAATTTTCAACTGATTAAGCTTAAACAATTTAACAATCGATCTATAAATGGTTAAGTTTCACGAAGAAGGAAGAAACTCTATATTTATTGGACGTGGTAAATATATGGCTTTTAGTAAATCAAAATTGTCTCGCAAAGGACAACCGAAAAATACATGGTCTATAGTTTCATCATCCAGACAACGCTTGTAGCCGGGATTGTTCGTTTAATATTATTTATATTAAATATATTTTTATTATAAATGTCTTAAAATTATGAATTGTTTTGTGCATGTTTTTTTCTGTTATTTTTATACTTTTCGAAATATTTGTTTATTGTTCGAATTAGGGAGACCTGTAAAAGGCCAATAACCCTAAAACAAATAACTGAATGGAGCTCACTGGGTTAAAAAATTGTTTGAGCTTAATTGAAATTCCTTAGTAATAATGTTCAAAAGTAGACGATTTGTACACTTTTGTCGTAAAATATTATCTCAAAATAATGGAGTTATTTAAATTATTTACATGTATTTTGAATTAATAATAGTTTTTGAATTAATAATTCACAGGTAGCTCACAAGCGCCACTAAGTTCACTAAAATCAGGGGGAATAAGGCTTACTAATATTAATAATTACATATATTATTTACTAGACCATTGGAGTCAGTAATGTTGCCTCGGATGTAAGGATAGATATTAAAATAATTACACTCAAATAATGACGTAGGATTATAATTTCTGCGTAACTTGTTAGAAAATCCAGCTGCATTTTAAAATAGCCTATTTCTAGTTAGTGCTAATAAAAACTCTTTCTAGACTATGAGTCACTTAAGCTCAGATTTAAGTTATGTTTAATAGTTGTATATTCAATGCAGATGTCAATAAATTTAACCATGTTTGGACACTACTTTCAAAGCGTGAGGAGGGCTGTGAAGCTCTCCTCTTACACATATATCTCCTATATGTGTAAGAGGAGAGCTTTGTATACATTATTTTTACAGTATGATGAGTTAAAGTTAGCTGATAAAAAATATTAATTTTTATGATCGGACAAAAACAATTTTTTTTTCGAACGTGCAATTTTTTTTTGTTTTATATCGGACTCCCAACTAATAGAAGGGTTATCTAGGATTGCGATACAACCATTAAAATCATAAAATATGGCAATTTGTAGTCACAGAATACAAACATTCGGCGCAGGGTAGCTACTTTCACAATTTTGGAAGAAATGCCTATAACTCGAAAAGTATAAGCCTTTTTCAAGAATTTTTTTAAAATTCTGAACCGTCATAAGCTGGCCTCTTCCTCGATACCGGCTTGACGTTGACCTTTGGAACACCTTGTTTATGCGAGCTTTATAAAATAAATAATCAAATGAGAATTGAAATTACAAACGCTTTCATGAAAATAGTTCTCACTAATCGAAAATTATCTTTGAACATCTGCATTAGAAGTCTGCAAAACAGCATATCTCTCTAATCAATATAACAGTTACAACGTTAACAACTTGGAAGCTTCTGAGATGTGACGTTACAGAAGAATGTTCAAAATAAAGTGGATTGAACATATACGTAGACAGGTATTGGAAACATTACAGGAAGAAAGAAAATACGAGTTTCCCCATGAACCATACAATTTGACAAGATAACATACATACCTACTATGATCATTACAACGACAACGTAATATCTCAAAATAACATGGCAACACCAAGCATTAGTAACAGTTGCCACAGACATTTTTTGAAATTATCAGTCTTGCGGAAGCATAAGCTCCGTGAGGGTGACGCCGGATTGAAGCACCGAAACTAGTTAAGCATAAAAAACTAATACGTGATAAAAACTGTAAGTTTCCATCACAGAAAGAAAACTTCTAAACACCACTGATTGTTACAAAAAATAATATTCCGGTCACTTTAAACATGGTACAAAATGACGCTTATTACAAATTATAATAGACAGCAAAATAAGAAATTGGTTTTATTTCGGAATATAGACTGGGCTAAAAGATGGATATCTCTTCAAAAATACACCAGACCGTTTCCAGTTTGCTGGAATGATGAAGACAGTTTGTCGTTAACGATACACGAAGACGGGCTTGGTACCAGAAGAAGAATATATTCCAAGTTATATTTTTATAAATTTCTTACTCGTAAAGTAGGTAAAAGGAAATATATATTCATGGATTACAACACGCACCAACGTGCCCCTGTCGAGCATTACTACAAAGATTAGTGTTGAATGTTCCTAACAATTACACTAGACTGCGCCGGCAAGAACTGTTCTCAACCACATACGCAAGAACGGGTCTTTCAGCTGCTATGGCTGTTGGAAGGGTCACTAGAACAGATAAGTACAGCTTTGAGAAACTGGCGGTGATTGGAAATATTGGGGGAAGGCGAACAAGAGGATGGTTTCCAGTTAAGTAGACATACCAAATCAAAGAGATAACTATCTCCTCATTGAGTGCTATACTCATCATGTCTCAGCACCTGAAGGAGTAAATGCGAATAATTCGCTCAGTTCCAGATCATCACGGAAATACGACGCTCAGCCATGAGTAACATGACTAAGAAAAATAAGATTTCTAAAGTAATTATTATATATTTTAGTTTAAAGAAAATATTTTTTAATTTCTGTAGTTATTGAACAGCCCTTTGAATTTAAATTCACACAAACCGCGGCGACGGGGCTTAAAATTTCCAAATTTATTTCCAACTAAAACAAAATAAAAAGGTTTCAATTTCATTTTGCTAATTAGTGTAATTAATTTTATAAATAAATGTTAAGCTCAACATAATTTCATTATCGCTATTATCATGTTATTACATTTTTCAGTTATTGGCACCTAATGATGAGTTCATTGAACTCAATGGGGAACTTAAACAAACACATATATTGTATATTCGAATCAAAAAGTATCAAAATTTGCTAAGTTGATGGTTCACAAGAGTATTTTAGTGTCAACTTTGGTGTATGGGAATCAAACGTGAACGGGGAAAAAACTGAAAGGAACCGAATAAATGCTACAGAAATGTGTACATTGAGAAGAATACATGGGATGACAATTTACGACAAAATACGGAACGAATTGATTAGGGATAAATATGAACTTACGACTGATGTAGGAAGTAAGTTACATAAGAACAGTTTGAGGTACTTTGGGCTTGTAGAACGAATGAATGAAGAAACACCAACAAAGCACACATACAATGAAAATGTAAGTGAAAAGTGTAGTAGAAGAAGACCAAGGAAAGTATGGTTGGATCAAGTGAATGATATTTTGAAAGTTGGATACATAAAAAGACTGAGAAATCGTAGGAGTTGTATGAAAAGGTGTCATCGTCGCTGCTGGGTTTCGTAGTTGAGGATCTTTTCGCCATTCTAACGTCAATTATATTTGAAAGAGAAGCTGCGATTTAAAAAAAAATATGAAAGAAAAGATATGATCAAAACCATAGGTATCTTTATGCACCTGAATACCAGGAGGAAGAAATGTAAGTGTCATTCGAAGGAAGTAGCATAGCGCATAGTTTGAACCGGCGGCCTTCCGTAAAGAAGTCCAGCGCATTACAGCGCAGCCATGCCCCTTACTGACCTAAAAAAATGGAAAAAGTGTATTGAAGTAGAGAAAGCGAAATATGTGTGTCACATAGGAGAGTTTAAACTCTGTCATCTCTGCCTACCTCGACTTGAAAACGGCTTGATGGTGTGTATTTAGAATCTAAATGACTGGCCAGGTGGATAATTCAATCAGCAGAGATGATAGTGGTGAAGGCACTCATGGATAGTGTAGGAACTATGAAAATCCGAGGATTCTTGAACACGAAAATCTAACTGATGAAGTGGATCTATCATATGCAAACTCAAAGTTATTCAAGTATTCACCATCGTTATGTATATGCCTTAAGATGAACTACAGTAAAACCAAAACCATGAGCAAAACTTGCCAAATAACACCTATCATAGTCTAGAGGAAGATGACAGAGCAAGGTCAGTCCTGCGTTTATTTTGGGCATATTGTAATGTTTGAGAAAGAAAACCAAGATGCAGAAATTGAGAGAGGATTCGGTCAAGCCTGGATTGCATTTGATAAGTTGTCACTCATTCTTAAGTCTCCGCAGTACCAGAGATATCGAAAGATAAATCCATTTGATTTGTGTGTCCTCCCTGTAATGACATGTGGGCTTGAGACGGTAACGTTAACAAAGCAAATTATGCAAAATATAAGGGTGACAGGTGACCATTGAGAGAAGAATGCTTAATACGGGAAGGTTGAATGAATGGATTAGAGAGCAGACCAATGTCACAAATGTCGCTAAGATGGTTTTCACCTCGAAGGACTGGGCAAGACATATTGCCAGATGTACCGATAATAGGTGGTCCCAGAAACGTTAGAGTTGCGACCTAAGATAGGGTAAAGAAGTGTAAGAAGACTCCTTATAGGTTGGTTGGATGTTATTGGAAAAGTTACTGGAAGAAACTGTAAGTAATATACTCATAATAGGAATGAGTGAAGAAGGAGACGGAAAGTTCAACACTGGAGTCAACCATGTTGACGAGGATCTATCTCTCAATATTTCTAGTTCGACTTCTATACAATTTCACGCCTAGTGATAAGAGGTTAAAATTGGAGGCGGAAGAGTTCGGGATAAGTGGAGATCGAAATTAATTCTGGTTTAACGAGTTATCTACCAAATCAAACATATTTTAATCATACAAATGGATCGTACGAACGAACTCAGTTATGGCACAGCGGATTAGAGAGGCTAAAAGGAATGTGAGCGTATTATAGTTCAAGGCAGTGGTTTTCAAAGTTTTTCGTTTCACAGTACCCTTAGCGTATAAAGATTTTTTCATGGCATCTCAATATTTTCCCAATTAGGGAGATGGTTGATCATCACCAATTTTTAAAATCGAGGAATCAAACTAGACACAGGTAACATTATTTCTTATTCTATGTTGAGTTTTGAGCGATGTTTGGTTTTTATTATACTCGTAGCTACTGAAAAGAGGTAAGTTGTTGCAAATGAAAACATGATTTATTTAGCTTTAGCGCACAGCAAAGAATATACATCTCAAACAGATACCTAAAACTGAACCACTTGTATATCGACAAATTAAATTTATAATATTCTGTCGCAGGACGAGCGATATATCGTTTTTATTATATGATATCTACCATTTAATAGTGGTAAGTTGTCGCAAATGGAACCAGGATTTGCAGAGCTTTAGTATTCAGCAAAGGATATGCATTGGTATCCAAAACTGGACCAGTTCTATATCGATTTGTTTTATTTATAATGTTTTGTCGCAGGATGAGCGATATTTGATTTGCTGAAGTGGTAAATTGTCGCAAATGGATCCAGGATACGTTGAGTTTTAGCACTCACCAAAGGATATGTATACTTAACTGGTATCCTAAACTGAACCAGTTCTATATCGACAAATTTGGTTTTTAATTTATTGTCGCATTAATGACGCCAACACCAGCCTTTTTTTTGTCGATGTAAAGTCGACGAATTATAAAAAAAAAATCGGATCATCCCTTGGAGTTAATCGCGTTGCTCCAGGGCACCGAGACGCATACTTTGACAATCTCTGTTTAGGGGATAAATCTATTTTTGTCGTGGCTATGCTGACGATTACAAATCCGTGTACGTGAGATGTGGTGCTACCAAGCTTTATGACGCAATAAGATGATCCCTAGCTTATGGGAGAAACGTGATTAAAGTAATGTTATGCTATGCGATATAATTATATTGGTATAATAATGCGTATTGCGAAATAACAAAAAACAGACCCAGTAGATATTCCAGATGTTCGGTTATTTGAGGTTATTAGTAGAACAATCAAAGGTATATATATATATTTTTACTAACCTACTGTGTATAACTATAGTGTATAACTCTTATAGAGCTTTAGCGTAGTAGCTAATAAGGAGAGGGTAGTAGGTAGACGTCAAAAGAATGACTTTTGAACGGGGAACATATTTAGCAGAGGACTATTTTTGAAATTAACTTGATTATTTATAATGTCCAAACTTAATTTAACCCCTTTTTTTATAAACATAATTTAGTTCAACTTCACCTGACGAGGAAAATGGGGGTCTTGGAAACCAATAGTGAACTCAAATAAAACAGTGGTGAATACACAATAAACATAAGTGTTTCATTTACGAGTATATTATTAAAATTTATATGTGTGCAGTGTTCATACTTCATTACAAAATTTGATAAGACTGTCCAAAATGGGTTGTCTTCAAGTTCTTCGTAAAGCTGCACATGCCACCCATCTTTCTAAGACTTGGTGACATACAAATGGATTTTTTTCCGGTTTTACTATATATGTTATGCGAGGATTTCCACTGCATTTATCTTACTTTTAACCCTATTTTTTTCAAAAACGATATCAGGCGATCTTTACTTTCAAAATGCTTCTTAAGTAATATATTGTTTAATATTAATTTCTTAGACGAATCTTTGATAAATAAAGTTTATGTTCGTATTTTCTTGATGAGCAAAATTAAAAGTTTAATGGGACGTGTTTGTTTTGTTTCGCTTTACTTTCCCCTTTGTTCTATTCAAACTGTTTTAGACAATAAAGAGGTGAGACAATAAACACCCAAGGCACCACCGCCCTTCGGTTCCTTGTTTAGTCTCAAACCACACGTCCGATGGGATCCTGATACAAACCGCAGACGAAAGGACTTCGGTCTAATGAAATATTGTATAGTTTGATCAACTCCAAGTCACTTAATTTGTTCTAAACTTTGAGAGTTACACCGATTTATGTTATGTTGCAGAAGTAACTAAAATATGAAAAAAATACCAAAATTCTGAGATAAGCACTTTTCGAGAAACAACATCGTTTTTCTAACATTCAGTTAAAATCACGAGTTAAAAATATATTTAACTAAAACTGAAAAATATAAATAAAAAATCTGCGTATAAAACAAATTAAAGGATAATTGGAGTTTCAGACTGAAAAGGAATATACGAGTATATTTTTTTAGTACAATAATTCTGGTTGTGTACATAATTCATATGTTACATATCATCACGTCATTTCGCTATCGGGGTAGGCAGAGTTGGCATCTGTTCCACATCCATACATCTTCTCATACAATTTCTACGATTTCTTTGATTTTTGTAAAACGTACATACATATATCATATACCATCACGCCATCTTCCTATTGGGGTAGGTAGAGAGGACAAATCACCAGACTTTCCTATGTCGATACACATCCTTAGCCTCTTTTACATCCATATACCTCCTCAAACAACTTTTACAATTTATGAGACTTTTTACGTTTTCTTCTTTTAGAATATCACTCATTTGATCTAACTATACTTTCCTTGGTCTTCCCTCACACGTCTTCCACTTACATTTGCACTGTATATACTCGTACATGTTTTGTTAGTGTTTCTTCATTCATTCGTTCCACATGCCCTCACCATCTTAGCGTGTTTTTTTTATCTTATTCAACATTAAGTTCACATTCAACCCTAATCACTTCATTACGTATTCTGTAATAGATGGTTACTCTAGGTATTCGTCTCAAAGTATGCATTTCTACAGCGTTTATTTGACTCCTTTGTCTTTTTCTAGGTCCACGTTTCACTCCCAAACAATAAAGTGGACAACAAAATACTATTATGGACTATCATCTTTAATGATATTTAATCTTGCATATTCGTACGGTGCATGTCAACACGTCCAAATTGGTATTTCGGACATATTAAAGATCGTGGGCGAAAGTCAACATTGCTTTCGGCCCCATTCATTAAAAGTTCGGGGTAAGAACCACTTAAGTACGCACGTAACTCGTGGTTGGTCGTTATATGTGTTGGCAATACACACATCTAGCGCTTGTGAGTATTGTTACTAGATAAAATCTTTTACTAGACAGAATTACTTTTTTTTTTTTTTTTGAAAACTAAGCATAAACTCCTGGGTGGTAGCCCAAAGGTCTACAAGAGCACAGAGGCTACCATAATACGAAATTAAATTGCCGGAAAAAAATATTTTAAAACTTATATAAGAAATTAAATAAAAATCGTGCTAGCTTCTTCAAAACACAAGTTGAATTATATAAAGAATTGTTTTTATAACCATTAAGTCATTATTATTAGATTGAGAGTTATAATTTTCTTAAATTTTGTAGCATTTTTTGGACCATGGTTATATTGTTATATAATAAATTTATTTAAATATAAAATTAAGGCACAATTAATTAAAACCGTAATATACCAACTAAACTTTTTCATTCATTGATGTTTCTCAAATTAAAATAATACAAAAGTCTAAAAAAATAATTTCAAACCAAGACGAACATTAAAATACGAAAAAAAAAAACTGAGCACGGAAATTAAAATTTCAAAATATCGTCATTCTTTTTCGAATGTTTTTTCAGCCATTGAGAACATGACTGAAAATATACAAGATGCTACAGGAAAAATATTAATAACAAAAAATAAAGTCAACTGCAAAGTTATATTACAATAAATTTGATTGTTAAAAAAAGTTGAATACAGGCTGTTCTCAGAAGGTCCAGGTTATAATATACAGTGGATACACTTAGATTGTGCAGTAAATACACTTATATTATACAGTGAGTAGGTACACTATGTTTTCTTGATAGATTAAATATAGCTTTTACGTGAACAAAAATATCTCCACATTAGTATGCATTAAAATACTGATTAACAAAGTCTACATTGGCTCAAAGTTTGCGAACAGATTGATTTCAAACTATCCCTTAATGTGATGTCTCCATTCTGTCTTTGAGATTTGTGTCCGAGGGGTGTTGCTTCGGAGAGATATTGCTTCGGAGAGGTATTGCTTCGGAGAGGTGTTGCTTCGGAGAGGCGTTGCTTTGGAGAGGCGTTGCTACGAAGAGGCGTTGCTTCGGAAAGAAGTATAACTTTCAGTCGATTTCGTCTTCATCGAATAAATTGATTATTCCGAATCGATCCAATGTGACAGGGTATTATGACATGATTTTTATAATTACTGGCCCCAGTGACGTGGAATGGTCCGCCTTTAAGTGGTGTGGGTTCTATGTCTAATCAAAATTTATAATTATATATATGAACACTTCACACATACACTACACTACACCTAAAGCCGAATGAGTTACTATGATATAGGAAAATCTACAAAGGTTCTTTGTTATTCGTCTTCACTTGGTAAGTTTTCTGTAGTTTTCTTACCAAATATTTTTTTCTTAAGATATGCAGATGCAGGAAAGTACTTATTTAATGAAGGCAGCCACCATCTTCCTAACCTTATACTCAAGTTATTTTATTATAGTTGTTACTTTTTTTATAATTATAATCCGTCAGTAATAATGTGTTAGAATCCAGAGTTGAATCATCTTTGAGGAGAGTCTGCATTCCATATAAACTATATTTTTATTATTATTGTTAAAAAACATTATCAAAAAATAAATTGATAAAATGAAAGAATAAAAACTCTATACGCACATTAGTAAATCTTTAGTCATTTACGTGTGATAGCTTGGGATTTAATTGCGTATAATGATGTGAATGTTTTAGCTGTATTAGTTGTATTAAAGCCAAACATATTAACATTGTGATTGAGGAACGAAACCACTTCATTATAGGCCTTATCTTAGTAAAGTATATAAATAAAAACAAATGGAGTGTCTGTTTTGCATTGTTATTTGCTTGTACTCTGCGGTTCACCTTTTTATTAAAACTCTATGAAATTCATATTACGATTAGTAAAAAAATAACAGACCCTTTTAAAATATTTTACGTGTGAAAGAAAAATATCTAAAGTTCAATAAATATTGAACGATTAAAACAATTCAAATAAAGGTATTCTAAACTCCCAGACGATGAGCCCGGTCAAGGAAAACTATTTTTCAATCACATTCTTCTTCCCAAGGGATGTAGAAAACCCAATACTTGTGATATTTAATATTATAACGTTGTTAGCGATGGATGATGTGTGCCAAAAATGTCAAAATATGCGGAAACTGTCAATAAAATTGACAAAGGTCGAAATGCTCTTTAACTAGACGTTATTTAATAAAAAGTTGTCTGAGAATATTTTATATTCACTTTTAATATAATTATTTTTAAATTCTTTTTTTAAAGTTGATCCGTGGTCTGTTAGTATTAGAACTGCCAGTTTTGAGATGTTGACTCAAAAAATCTTCCCATCTTTTTAGATGTCTTCCTGAAGGACTATTGCCTGCTGGTATTTCATTTATTACCACGTAGGGAACTATCGTGTTACTCATTCTTTCCACGTGGCCTTGGTAGTATCTTTTGCGATTTCGACTCCTACTACAATATGCTCTACTTCACATATTTCTCCGATATTGATATTTCATATCTGTTTTTCCTGCAATAAATCTGATAATTTTCATTTCATTAGTTGAAAGCACCCTTTTTATTGTATTCGCTCTACATTCTTTAAGTCATAATTGACCTCACACATGCTTTGTAACCCTTCTGTCTGTTTTCATTTCCTTTTTATTCCAACTCACATCTTTTAGGTATCCGAAGATAGTAGCGACTTTATTTACTTGGTCTGTAATGGTCTCTTTGTAAAGATTGTAACGGAGCAAATTGCTTGGTCTGTAATATCTTTGTGGAGATTGTAACGGACCAAATTACTTGGTCTGTAATGTCTTTGTAGATATTTTAACGGAGCAAATTGCTTGGTCTGTAATTAATGTCTTTATGGAGATTGTAACGGGCAAATTACTTGGTCTGTAATGTCTTTGTGGAGATTGTAACGGAGCAAATTGCTTGGTATGTAATATCTTTCTAGAGATTTGGTCTGTAATGAATGCATTTATGGAGATTTTAATGGGCAAATTTCTTGGTCTGTAATGTCTTTGTTGAGATCGTAACGGAGCAAATTACTTGGCCCGTAATGTCTTTGTGGAAATTGTAACGGAGCAAATTTGCACCTAGACATTTGATTTCCATGACTACTTCAATAGGTTACATTTCAATCATTAATTGGCATCTCACTGCGTTTTAAATGTACGATGGATGAAAATGATTAAATTTGAAATCTTTTAGATGTCGTCTTCAGATTCTGCAATGACTCTATAGCAGGTGATATTCATGAAGTTTTTAAAAATATTATATATTCAAGTTAAGTATGTAGTGTTTTCTCAGAGGGTGAAAGAGTTACGAGGGATACCGAATGGTGTGAAGTGACAAGAAACAAAGTCAATGAGATACTAAAATATATATACTCGAAACAGAAAGCATCAAAATCTGCTAAAATGATAGTCCATAATAGTATTTTAGTACTCACTTTGATATATAGAAGTGAAACATTAACGTGAAAGAAGCCGCATAATTGCTGTAGAAAAGCGTGCACTGAGAATATTACACGGGATTACAATGTATGTCAGAATACGATGTAAAGTTATTTGGAATGAATGTGAGTTTAATGTTGATATATTATGTAAGATGTAGATCATTCTGAGACGCTTTGGACATGAATGAAGAAAAAACGACTAACAAAATAAATAAACAGCTTAATGGGAGTGGAAAGCATAGTAGAGGAAGACCAAGGAAAGTATGATTGGAAGTCAATCATATGTATATTGAAAGAAAGAAATGTAACAAGTAAGATAAATTGTAGGAGCGCAAGAAAAATGTATGATCGTAACATATGTATGTATGATCTAAAACATGTATCAAAATAAGATCTTTAGCAAAATAACGTGGCAAGAATATTATAAGGCATACTACAAAGTAGGAAATGTGTCGTTGGTGCTATTGAAGATGAACATGTGATAGTTATTCTTGGACAGAACCACATCTCAAAAGCTTCTAGTTTATTAATGTATTTAATATATTCATTATTTTGTGTACATGGATATACTCGTACATGGTCCATCTGGAAGGCTTATTGCTATACCTTAATTTGTTTCAACTAACCAGTTTATTTAAGATACATTGAATTGTTCTAATTGAAAGAGAATTGAGATTGTTAAGCACACAAAATTATGTTGACGGAATGTCCGTGTTCTGAATAAAAAGTAGATTTTCTCGTGAAGATTGAACGAGAATAAGGATTGTTAAGAACGCAAAATAATGTCGACAAAAGGTCCGTGTTCTGAATAAAAAGTAGATTTTCTTACGAAGATTGAAGGAGAATAGGGATTGTTAAGAACGCAAAATAATGACGACAAAACGTCCGTGTTCTGAATAAAAAAGTAGATTTTCTCGCGAAGATTGAAGGAGAATAGGAATTGTTAAGAATGCAAAATAATATCGACAAAATGTCCGTGTTCTGAATAAAAAGTAGATTTCTCGCAAAGATTGAAGGAGAATAGTAATGGTTAAGAACGCAAAATAATGTCGACAAAATGTCCGTGTTCTGAATAAAAAGTGGATTTTCTCGCGAAGATTGAAGGAAAATAGGAATTGTTAAGAATGCAAAATAATATCGACAAAATGTCCGTGTTCTGAATAAAAAGTAGATTTCTCGCGAAGATTGAAGGAGAAAAGGAATTCTAAAGCACGCACAATAATGTCGACAGAACGTCCGTATTCTGAAACAAAGTAAATTTTGTCGGGAAAATTGAAGGAGAATATAGATTGATAAGCACGCAAAATAACGTCGACATAACGTTCGTGTTCTGAATAAAAAGTAGATTTTCTCGCGAAGATTGAAGAAGGATAGAGATTGTTAAGAACGCAAAATAATGTCGACAAAATGTCCGTGTTCTGAATAAAAAGTAGATTATCTCGCGAAGATTGAAGGAGAATAGGGATTGTTAAGAACGCAAAATAATGTCGACAAAATGTCCGTGTTCTGAATAAAAAGTAGATTTTCTCGCGAAGATTGAAGGAGAGTAGGAATTGTTAAGAATGCAAAATAATATCGACAAAATGTCAGTGTTCTGAATAAAAAGTAGATTTCTCGCGAAGATTGAAGGAGAATAGGAATTGTAAAGCACGCACAATAATGTCGACAAAACGTCCGTGTTCTGTATAAAAAGTAGATTTTCTCGCGAAGATTGAAGGAGAATAGGGATTGTTAAGAACGCAAAATAATGTCGACAAAATGTCCGTGTTCTGAATAAAAAGTAGATTTCTCGCGAAGATTGAAGGAGAATAGAAATTGTAAAGCACGCACAACAATGTGGAGAGACGTTGAAAAATAAGTAAATTTTGTCGAGAAAATTGAAAGAGAATATAAATTGTTAAGCACGCAAAATAACGTCGACATAACGTCCGTGTTGTGAAAGAAAGTAGATTTTTCGTGATGATTGAAGAATAATTGGGATTGTTAGTTAAGCACGCAAAATAATGTCGACAGAACACGAAGATTCCTTCGCCGTTTGATTTTAAGTCATTAAAGTCTGTTCCGAATCTCCGATAAGTGGTTATACTTTCAGGGTTAAATATTAATTGGATACGTTTCGGAGTCTTCAACTTATTTAACGTCTCCTCATTGGTATCCAATTATGACAGAGTTGATTTACTAAAGGTCATATCTTTGCCGCGTCTAATGAATATTGTGTTTCTTCTTTCTTCGTGGATTTTTTCCACTTATACTCGTAGATCGATTGTTACATTTTTGAAACTTAATCAGCTGAGACTTTGAAAGGTCTAAAATTGTAGTTTAAAAAATATAATTTACTATATTAACTCGTATAATTGCATTCTAGTTAGGGTGGATTGCCTATTAAAAAAAAAAGAAAATTATTGTATTGCTGAGCTTGCATCAAGTTCAAACGTGATTTATGGTGGTAATGAAAAATTCGACCAATTTTAAAATAAAATTATACTTTCAAAAATGGTGTAGATTGAATTCAGGTAAAAGGTTTCTGAATAGTGGTGTTGATATCGACTATCAATCAAGGTTTGGGCCATTGGTTCCAGACTACCATTGGATACGATCGAGCGGGAAACCAAATGGGGAGGAATCTACCCCTAATCCCCTTTTCCTCCGTTTCCAGACCCGAGGGATTTTATTAAAATTGAACATCCAGAACTTTTAGAAATATATTGTATATACATAAATAGCGTACTGTCATTTCTCAAATAGGATAGCTAGGGAATAATAAAGGATACTTTTGTTGCAAACGGATGTGTAAACGCTAAAAAGATTCAATAAAAAACACGCATTAATATTCTCTGTTGTGGTAGGCAGAGAGGGTAGAGCGCCAGACTTTTCTTTCTCGACTCGCATCCTCCCCTCTTCTACATCCATACACCTTCTCATACAACTCTTACGATTCTCTGACTTTCTACGAAATAAGTATGTTCTCTTTAATATCTCAAAATAGGAAAAAGTGGGTTAAATCTCATATTTTTGTTTAAAAGCTCTGCGAATTCTGTATGTTTTGGAAATTCAATACTGCAGAATGGGATGTTTGTTCTAAGATTAGAAATCGTATTTGAACATAAACGTTTGAAAAAAATGTTTATTAACGATATAAGTATTTTAGGACATACGAGTATCTACGTAACTCTGTCAAACTCGGAAATTAAAATATTTAACATTCATTCCGGAAGTGAATGATGGGAAACGAGTCCATAAAAGGGGTATCCAACCAGTCGATTGCGATCTACTAATCGATCGCGGCATGCTATTAAGTAGATCTTTACTTTTTCTTTCATTGCATATACTAAAAATATTATTTTACTCGATTCTAATAAGAAGTATGGCGAACTGAAAAAAATATTATTTCTGTTATTTATAGTAAAGCCATTATTAACACTGTTGAGGTTTGAAGGCATTGTAATTTGTTTGGTCCAATACTGTTTATTCTACTTTATACACACATAATGGTATAACCCTGACAGTTTCAAGGTTTTCCCCTCATCTTCAGGGGAGCACAAACTTTTATTAAACAAGAAATGCAAAAATGGAATACTTAACCAATGGTGTGTATAAACTTTTATGTGCTGACTGCGATAATTTCTATATAGAAAATATAGGAAGATCATTTGAAAATATACTTAATGAACACAGATCTGCTTTAATGAATCCTCTAATTTATTCTGAAATGGCTAATCATTCTCACTGTGAAAATTACGTTTCTATCGATGATGCCAAATTTTCGCATATCAGTAGTAACGAAAAAAAATGGACAACTCGAAGCCCTAGAAATATACAATCAATGCATTAAGATGAACACCATCTGGCAAACACATATATTCCCAAGATCTCACCGCTGCCTGCTGAAGTTATCTCCTACTTCCCTCCACCTACAATCCTCAACCCAATTTTTACCGTTAGAAGTGTGTATGTCAGTACCAGTTCGAACAAAATTCAGTTATGTGTATACTCCCCTAATGATGAGGTGAAAACCTTGAAACCGGTAGGGTTGTATCGTTACATAAAGTGGAATACACAATGTTGGACTAAACAAACTACGATGAAATTAGTTATGAATTATAAACATATCTAGTTAGCACGATGAATAGAAATATGATATTTATTTTGTTATGATTAAGGATTTTTTGTCCATAATAAATATTTAATTATTGTACCTGGTAATAATTTTGTATTTTTTCCTGTACACTGTTAGATCACGATGTAACATCTACAAAAAGGTGGGCCAGTCCTGCTTTATAAAGCGTGTTATAACACGTTATTTAATATAACTATCTTTCCCTTTAAAATAAACTATACCTACTTAACTTGGTAGATCTCCGTTAAAGTGGACATTTACACGCAACCCAGGAAAAAATAAATTTTTGTAAATGCCATATTTTTTGCCTAAAAAAGGTGTGATGTACAATAATATTGACCAACTTTCGTTTAATGTACCTGACAATTATGTAAGCCACCGTGATATATTGTACTATTTCTGTATTCACATATTTTTTGCCTAAGAAAGGGTGAGGTATACAATAATATTGACAAACTTTCGTTTAATGTACCTAACAATTATGTAAGTCACCGTGAAATACTATTTCTGTATTGACATATTTTTTGCCTAAGAAAAGGAATGACGTACAATAATATTGACAAACTTTCGTTTAATGTACTTGACAATTATTTAAGTCACCGTGAAATTCTATTTCCACATAATCGTAAAATATGTAACTACTCAGCTGTTTACACATATTTCAAAGAGTTTCAACTTTTAAACCGAAATATCTTAGAAACATAAAAATGTATATTTCCTTTTTTTATCACTCAGAATTTTCCTATGATATATCAGTTTGGATAGATTGCATTTTGATACAGAAGCACATACTTAATGTTTCCCAAAAGAATTTATAAAAATAATGAATAAACTACTTGTCCAGTACCCCACAGTATAAATATTCAGGGTACTCAATGTAATCAAATTACACTTAAAATCCATTCTGTGGCACTTATCATCGTGGAATAAATAAAACCTATTCTGTGGCACCTATCATCATGGAATAAATAAAATCCATTCTGTGGCACCTATCATCATGGAATAAATAAAATCCATTCTGTAGCACCTATCATCATGGAATAAATAAAATCCATTATGTGGCACCTATCATCATGGAATAAATAAAATCCATTCTGTAGCACCTATCATCATGGAATAAATAAAATCCATTCTGTGGCACCTATCATCATGGAATAAATAAAATCCATTCTGTGGCACCTATCATCATGAAATAAATAAAATCCATTGTGTAGCACCTATCATCATGGATTAAATAAAATACAAACTCAACAAAGACAAAACGACAAATGACCCTACATCTACCATTCCTAGAGTTAGAACATATTTTGCCCAAAATGCAATATTTCTTACCCATCCTCATGACTTTTTAAAAATTAGTGAGTTTTTAAAAAGCAGTGAGTAAGAGCGTGGTTGTTGTCACGACAAGGTTTGAGATCTAAACTTGCAAAAGGAGTAAATTATATTGTATATACGGGTATGTGTGAACTCTTGAGCATAATGTGTTTATGGTGAGTGTATGCAGGACATTGTGAGAATTGTGAGATTTTTCCGAAATTAATTACACCAAGGATTGACTCACGTGGTACATGCTTGTGATCAGGTCTCATAACTTATCTACTTGCATCAGGGCGCACCTCAGTTCTGCGTGGGTGTACCCAAACTATTGGACTACCTAATACCTCTCTGACCATGGGAGCTTTATTGGCAAACTCTTTAGTTTCAATCTTGTCTTTCCACCCTGTTGTAATTTTTGCGGCCATCTGGATCAATCCGCAGATCATACTTTGTGGTATTGCGAAGATAATCGAACAATAATTTTCGAAGGGAACTTCACTCAATCTTACATCGGTTCATTTTCAGACCGATTGATCGGTTCATCTTCCGATCAAGTGATGTCAAAGGATAAGTTTGCTGCATTCGAAATTTTCTGTTCAAGTACTGGCAACTTGCTAGGCTGTTTGAAATCCAGGCTTTAAACCACTTTACAAGGATACTGACTGTCCTGCGGGTCGTTTTCTTTCTCTAATGATGTCGGAACTTAAGTTCGTCGTCACTAATATTCTTTTCACATTCAGGAGTGTCATCGGAGAAGCAGTTCTCTTGGATAGTTACTTCTTCCTCACTCTATAACGATGACTCTTAATAAAGAAGATTTCGATCTTTTAGTGTAGATTGCGCTGAATGGGGACTTATTTTGTCCCCCATGGGTGGTGGTTGAATCGAACTGAACGAATGATAATTAATGACAGGTATTGAATAATTAATCAAAATAAAGTTAAAATAATCAATCTATTTTATCATCTTTAAATGTCCTCAGTAAGATACGGCAAACGCCAAGACTACTGGAGATACGTCAAATGAAAGGCAACACACACCCCGTATAAAGAAGTGTGTAGTTGCACAATCACTTTAAATTATCTGTTTGTTTTTATTTGTCTAGTTTTTCACATACTATGTATACTCATTGTTACTTGTTATATAAATAAATTAATAAATAATAAATAAAGAGTAAAATATTCTTACGTAATTTGTTTTTACGTAATTTGTTCAGGACAAAAAACCTTCTCAGAGTGGCAGAAATGAGAACTCTACGCTCCATCGCAGGCAGAACTCTTATAGATCGGATCAGAAATGAGACGATAAGGTCTGTCTGTGGTGTTGAAGACATAGTGAGGTGGGGAAGAAACAGAAGGCGCTTCTGGAGGGATCATGTGGACCGCATGGAGGATATAAGACTGGCAAGAATCGCTAAGACTGAAAACCCTAACATCAGGAGATTACCAGGAAGGCCGCCGAAAAGGTGGAAGGACAGCTGGATGTCATCATCCCAGGACAGCTCACCGTCACAAACAGGTCATACGACCTAAACCAAGAGGAAGAAGAATAAGAATTTGTTTTTATCAAACACTGTTTATTCCGCTTTTTATAACGGTATAACCCTACCGGTTACAAGGCTTTCACCTCATCATCAGGGGAGCACAAATAAGACAATGTTAATGCCTTACCTATACATAATATACATAAGTTTGAAACCGGTAGGGTTATACCGTTATAAAAAGTAAAATAAACAGTGTTTGATAAAAACAAACTATGTCTTGAAACCTCCACAATGTTAATGCCTTAATTATAAATAATACAGTAAAATATTAGTATTTCCACTTTTATAATTGAAATATCACAAAAAAACAGGAAAAAACTGTACCAGCAACCCAACGATATATTTTACCTCAAACATTACAAATATCATACAATAATACAACTTTTATTCTTCAATTTGGCCCTTTGTGAATAAGGACATATTTTCTTATTAGCTGGAACTATGTACGGGTCGCCTTTTCTTTGGGTCCTTCAGAATAAAAAGAAAATTGTTTTCTTAGAAAACAGTTCAACCATTGTTTGAGAAAAACTAAGCCGAGCTTCAACAAAACAGAATTATGAGGTAAATAAATTTTCTTATTATTTTTCCATTTTTAAAATATTTTTTTTGTATTCTTACAGTGTCTGAAGTTTCGTGTTCTTACAGTGTCTGAAGTTTTGACTTTTATTTTTACTAGTTTTGTTTGAATAATTGTGTGCGTGTTTTCAAATATTTTATTTTAAAAATTGAGAGGCTTTATTAAAATCAAATTTTGTTAAAGCAATGTGTAGTTTGATTTATATTTAGTAGTTAAATATAATTATTTAATATTTCCGTTTTGCATTTAATTTTGTGAATATTTTTTTAATGCACAATAGATATTCTACATAGGTTGAAAAAATCCTGTATGCTGAAATATTATATTATATGTGGGGCCGATGTATTCATGCGATTTAAATGAAAAATCAATATAAAAACTAGCCGACACATTATAAGAAAAAAATGTAGTAGGTAAAGTAAGAGCACTATTTTTAAGGAACTTGATTTCTGACGTCTGTTTGGTCCATATATGGCCAAACTTTTACCTAGGCGGACCATATTCTGTCCTGCAAAAGCTATCGTGGGTAAGTGAAAAAGATAAAAATACTCAATGATTGATATTTTTACTATAAAAAAATACAGTTCCAATAATAATTAAATAAATCAAATACAGTTCCTTCAAAGATAATCAATGAGTAAATTAAGCTGCTGTGTATCATTCATCAATTTTTCTATGTCGAGCTGCATTCTTGTTGTTGTCATTCTTAATAGCGCTTCTAAACGGGTATCAGTTAATCTGGATCTTGTTGGATTTTTATTGATAGTTATTTTGCAAATGTTATAACCAAAAATTGTATCAAAAGGATTTTTATTGCAGGATACTAAAATTCTAGAGACGTTACCAGAAACAAATGATATAAAATACAAATTTTACTGAAAAAAAAAAGAAGTACGAAGTAACATGTGCTACAGTAGAAATTTGGCCCATTGCATTACTATGTTACGCTAATGTAGTTGATGCCACTTTCATGATCGCGCTGTATGCTTACGCAGGCTACAAAAAGTTTGCCCACTGCATTACTAAGTTACGTTAATGTAGTTGATGCCACTTTCATGATCGCGCTGTATGCTTACGCAGGCTACAAAAAGTTTGCCCACTGCATTACTAAGTTACGTTAATGTAGTTGATGCCACTTTCATGATCGCGCTGTATGCTTACGCAAGCTACAAAAAATTGGCCCACTGCATTACTAGGTTACGTTAATGTAGTTGATGTCACTTTCATGATCGCACTGTATGCTTACGCAGGCTACAAAAAATTGGCCCACTGCATTACTAGGTTACGTTAATGTAGTTGATGTCACTTTCATGATCCCGCTGTATGCTTACGCAGGCTACAAAAATTTGGCCCACTGCATTACTAGGTTACGTTAATGTAGTTAATGTCACTTTCATGATCACGCTGTATGCTTACGCAGGCTACAAAAATTTGGCCCACTGTATTACTAGGTTACGTTAATGTAGTTGATGTCACTTTCATGATCACGCTGTATGCTTACGCAGGCTACAAATATTGGACTTTTGTTCTCGCTTCGCCTACAGGTCGTAGTTTGGCCATACCACGTATAGACTATAAGTTGATTAACATTCTTTTATCAAAATAATAGGGTTTGATTTTCGATGGTAGTAATGTTCAAAATACTTTATGAAGTCTTTTTTCACACTTCTAAGTTCACTTTTAATTTAAAAAAAAACATTTTTAAAGTGATTACGCTAATGTTCTGAAAAAATAATACTTATTGATGTACTAAAGCATCTTAATTACACTGAGAACTGAATGGCGACGAAAAGTTTAGCATATGTTTCAAATTATCGTGTTTTAGATATTCTAAGAAATATATTTCTATACAAAATATGTCAGAACAAAAATGATCTTCTGCAACATAATCAACGTGATTGTTAGTACACCATCGTTATAAAATACATTTTTTCCAATAGATGAAAAATAATGAAAAAAGGAACAAGTACGAGACATATTTTTTCCATGTCACTTTTTTAAAACGGGTAACATTTTCAGTCCAGCAAAAAGCGTTTCGATCTGAAAAAATACGCCTTTTTCGATCAAACTCGGGTTTCAATGAGCAAAAGAGAATCCTTTGAGCAGTACTTTAATTTCCGTATGAGTTAAAATATTGCAATTTCCTATTTGTACTGAGAACCGTATTTTAACTGTGAAAATGCAACTTCGTTACATTTCTGTTAGAACATTTAAAGGATAAAATTTTAATTGAATTCAATGGCTTCGAAAATAAAATGTATTTTATACTAATTGATTTGTTTTGCAATCTTAATTCTGAATCTTGGTTGCATTGAAATGACTATTAATTTATTTCCATATCAGATTGGCAGAGGACAGAACGTAATACTTTCTTGTCACAGAATAAACCTAAGGTTTCTCTTAATATATATTTTTATAGTTTACAAACGAACTTTCTAAATTATATTATTTATTTTTTTGTAACAAAAAAAATTAGGTTTGAAAAAAAAAAAAACTTGGTAATATACTGTGTTTAATTTAATTAGATACTAAATATTGAAAGAAACCAGAATGCTCCTGGTAATTTGAGGTTGTTTCTGTTTCGTAGTGTAAGAATATTTTGGGTTTGAACTGATTTCAATTGTCCGTAAATGATTTTTTTTATTATAAATGACGACTAAATGTCATTTAAATACAAATATAACTATTATTTTACTTAAGTTCTAACAATTGTATTGTGACGCTATATTAAAAAAATTAATTAACTTTTGTTTAGCTTTGTATTATACCACTTACGTGATATAAGCTGACTAGCTTTGTATTATACCACTTACACGATATAAGCTGACTAGCTTTGTATTATACCACTTACATGATATAAGCTGACTAGTTTTGTATTATACCGCATACATGATATAAGCTGACTAGCTTTGTATTATACCACTTACATGATATAAGCTGAATAGTGGTGTATTATTATTTCACATACATAACATAAGCTGACTAGTTTTGTACCATGCCACACACATAATATAAGCTGACTAGTTTTGTATTATATCGCATACATGATATAATCTAACTAGCTTTGTGTTATACAACTTACATGATATAAGCTGACTAGTTTTATATTATACCACATACATCATATAAGCTGACCAGCTTTGCATTATACAACTTACATGATATAAGCTGAATAGTGGTGTATTATTATACCACTTACACGATATAAGCTGACTAGTTTTGTATTATATCACTTACATGATATGAACTGACTAGTTTTGTATTATACCACTTACATGATATAAACTGACTAGCTTTGTATTATACCACTTACATGATATAAGCTGACTAGCTTTATATTATACCATATACATCATATAAGCTGACCAGCTTTGCATTATATCACTAACATTATATAAGCTGACGAGCTTTGTATTATACCACTTGCATGATATATGTTAAACTTTTTAGTTTTGAGAAGTGCTCCTCTTTTTATTAATGCATAATGTCAACTCAACTAACAAAGAAATAAATTTCTTTTCTAAAATAAATACCACGTAACAAGAAAACACAAAAAAAGAAAAATATTAGATTGAGAGAAAGTTAAAGGAAAAAAGACTACTTATACTCGTAGTATTAGAAATTAATGGAATTGTAGGGGAATAGGATAACAGGAATATGTTCAACAAAAAACTCGAACTTATGTTATATCTAATTGACATTCAGTTATATTTATTTTATAATTTAAAATTTTTCTTTTGTCTAAATAATCATGGTTATCTAAACGCAATCCTTTATTTTCTATTTGTAATGAATTGAATCTTGGATTTGAACATAATCAAATGTGTATATTTTCATTAAAAACGAGGATAATGATTTTATGAAGCTAAAAAAATATTATTAAGCTAAAAAAAATATTAGTATTGAACGGTTTTTCCTGTGTCAGATACGAAACGGTTCTCTTTCGAATATATCAAATGAATCCACGAATTAAAAAAAATTAATTCAGAAAAACAAGAAAAAACTTATTTTATCCTAAATTTTAATTGGGTTAATTTTAAAATATGCGAAATTAGTTTTTATTCAACCAGTATGCTTGAAATTTGTTTTCCTAAGCGAAATGAAGTCTTATTAAAAAAAAATGACTGTATTCTGAGAAGTAGTTTTTTTGTAGGTTTGTAAGGTTTTCCGGGAAATATACATGAGTTAATTTTTTTATTTATTATTTTTGAACTAATTTAAAATTTTCTTTCAACTTTGCAGATACGGATGTAGAAATAACATTCAAATGATTTTATATTATAACATACAGAGATATTCACTTATTTATTTACAAAATCTACATACGATAAGACCTCTATCTTAATCAGCATCTCCTTTTCCCTCAATCAATATCAAAACCAGTATCTTTTTTTTTCTTAATTACTATCTAAATCAATGTATAATTGCTATCTAAATTAATATCTGTTTTTTCCTTAATTATTATCTAAATAAGAGTCTAAATACTATCTCAATCGATGTCTCTTTTTTCCTTAATTACTATCTAAATCAGTATATTATTTGTTTCTTAATTAAATAAATAAATACAGGTTTATTGATAGTGTGGCGTTCGCGCGCTCGGTCAATGACCGGCGATCCGACCTTTGCATACCTTGACAATTCAAAACAAACAAAGAGCAAGGTCCACACGCCGGTCATTCAACTCATTGCCGGGCGTGGAGCGCATTCCATGTTAGAGCGAGAGGGCAGCACATCCGTCGCGCCAGTTCCCAAATCTGAATGATACCTACATACGACATTAATCGTAGTGCGAATGCAGAAGCGAGATGGCGGCATATCGCGCACGCATTCCCGCACACATTCAAGAATAGTATAAATACCTACGTCTATCAAATAAATTTCTCTTTCCGCATTGCGATCTAAAACGAGTTTTATTTATCAACAAATCATCATCATCTCTCCTTTAAGGAACACATCTCCTAAAATAGCAACATAGTATGTACATAATACATTTAGACACATTTCAAGAACACATTAAAAAGAGAATACATTAAAAAACAGAAGCTACGAAAAGGTTTGGGCTCGTCTTATAACATCTCCCCGGCCAAGATACACCCCACCAATATAGGGCGAGCCCAGCCACGGGGACACCAGATGTTTTTCAGCCCACGCCCTTGAACACGTAGAACAAGAAGATAAAAATACACAGAAAATAAATAGATGACAAAAAAAAATACATTCAAGAGAGAAGACATTAAAAGGTCCGGGCTCATCCCACAAACATTCCCCCGGCCGAGATACACCCCACCAATGTAGGGCGAGCTCGACCGCAAGAGCCTCGGGGGGCTTCCATTACACACCTCCGCATATCTAGATTAAAGAATAAATAAAAAAACAAAAACGTATGGCAGAAAACAAAATGCAAATAAGAGACCCATTAACCACTGAGAAACCCACTAACCACTCAGAAGATAACACTTTAGAGCATCTCTGAAGGTACAACTATTTATCCGGTCTTTCAAGGCCTGGGGCAGCTCATTTCAGCATTTGCTGGCTGAGTATGAGAAGGATCCTTCGAATAGTGTTAGATTATGGTTTGGGATAAGTAGAATAGTCTCTCTGCTTCTAATTTCGTAGCCATGAAAGTTTCTAGCTCAATTCAGTTTTTCGAAGAGATAAAGTGGCATTTTTGTACTGTTAATTTTATGCATGAGTACGCTTAAGTGAAGAAATCGTCATTGTTTCATGTCAAAAATTTTAAAAGCTCTCAAAAAGGGGCTATGTGTCCTCTGGGGGGAAATGTTGAAACAATAGCTACAGCAAGCATTTTGTAATTTTTGCAACTTTTTTTCGGTTTTCCTTAAAAGGCACGGTCCATAGATGCAATCACCATACTCAACTATTGGGATAATGAGCTTGTCGATTATTCTACGTCTAGCCTCAATCGACAGGTTTTGACGGATGCGATAAATATTTTTAAGCTGCGAAAAAGCCCATTGTAATTTAGTTTTAACGTGAGTCTCGAATCTTAAGTCATATTCCATATACACACCTAAATTGCGCACCACGCTCTCTGTAGGCACAGTCGCGTTACCAATCTTTATTTCCAAAGGCTCGTTCAACTTCGACTTGTTGTCTTGAACCCATAACAATCTTAACCGATTTCGAAGGGTTCAAGAGAAGCGCATACCTCTTAGACCATATCATCAGCCGCTCGAGATCATAATTTTTGTGTTACTATCTTAATCAGCCTTTTTTTTAAATTACTATATAATACAGTGTTTTTTTCTTCTAGATTACTTCTTAATCAACATCTCTCTTTTTTCAATTACTATCTAAATCAGTATCTGTTTGTACTTAATTACTCTACATATCATACATATATACCCTTTTTTTTCTTTAATTACTATCTTAATCTGTTTTATCTTTGATAACTATGTAAATCAGTATCTCTCTTTTTCTTCATTACTATATAAAAGACGACCATACAACCAAAATAGAGATATTAATACTTTGACAATAACTCTATCATCTTCATCGTTTTACCTTTTGGTTAAATCAAGTAAAAACTTTAATGATACCTCGATGTTGAGTCGTTATTTCCCCTTTGTACAATATATTATACTTCCACTGGCTTAAGTCATTATATCGTCTTTGACGTAACGAGTGAGCCCATCTATAATTTAGTAGCTTGACCAGGTGGCATGACCTTTACCAGATCAATAGGCGCCCTTCCGTGGGTTAAGGTTATGTTGAGTTAAATATTCAAAACTTTGACAAACTTGCGTATCTGCTCATGTATTATGGAAGCTTTGTTTAGCTAAACAAACTTTCGGCGCAATTTAGTTATTATAATTATCATTTAACACTATCATGTATGTACTTGTTAAGGATAAATTACTTAAGCAATGTCTTCCGATCAACCAGGTTTGATTCAAAGTTATTATTACTATCCATGGCTGTATCTCAAACTTAGTAAATAAAAATATGGTTTCAGTAAAAGAAACAAAAATTAAAATTAGATAAACTCTCAAGGAAAATAGGGATAGGGGTAGGAATTATAAAGGAGTCAGGGAAGAAAAATATTTTGAGATAATGCTTTTTTAATTTGTTCTTAAAAAAATCATACTGATTAAGCCCAAACAATCGATTCAAAGTCGATCCAAGTAAATTACGCTAACAGTATTTGGTATTATAATATGGTGTCTGAAAGGGTAAAAAATTATCGGCTCGAGAACATAGTTGATTGTGAAGCTGGTCATTGTCTGTGAAACCAAATTGAAAAAAATGATTTACAAATAAATTGAGAGGGAGGAAAACTTAGGCCGAGGAAAAAGCAAATGGAGATAATTTGACAAATTTAAACTTAGGGAAAGGTAAGAAGTATGAGAAACAGAAGAGCATCTACGACGAGATGTATGGAAGGGGATAGAGAAACGTTGATAACTGTCCTTCCTGCCTAACCAAAAAATAACATGACTTGATATGTTTGTATATACTCGTATTATTAGCAACGGCTTAATAGAGCTGAACAAGAATAGATAGCGTGAAAAGCAGCCAATTTCTAACTTAATTCGTGGATTATCTTTGAGGTGCACTGTCTGTACTTGACTATAAAATTGAGAATTGGTTTAGACAGTCACTGGGAAAATATTGCTCCATATAACCTACAAAGACGTAAAGGGGATGCATTATTTACATTGTCTTTCTAATTGGTTGGAAGAAATAACTTCCAAGTAAAAGTTGTTTATTAGTTTTTTCAGTTCACAGGTATTTCTTTTACGCCGTTCTTTACTATCCATGCAGTGAGACTCGGCAACCGATTATCAACTAATGTTAGACGTGAACCGTCATTTGTAAGTCAGTAATGTTACGTATTTCATTTCAGATTATCTTTACCTCTCTAATATCATTTACTTTTTCCTTTGATTGTTGATATCTCACTTTTATTGTTTTTATTTATATTGTTTACAAATTTTGAACTTATTCGGAATAAATTCATTTATCTAGATTGTTGGAAGATATTGGTATCTGGTGATAAACCCTTTAGATTATAATACGAGTAAATTTAAAATAAATAAATAAAATTGTGAAAATACCTTATGTGGAACGATTACACTTGGACCCTATTTTTGGCTTAACCAGGAATCGTTTCCGAACGCCTCGAGTTGAACACAAGCGTTCTCCGTACAAAAAATTGGTGGTCATTCGTAAAAAAAAAGGGGCGCTGATATTTTATTTTATTCGCTTCAAGAACGAAACTTTCCAGGACGTGCGTCACTGAAAATTTGTCTCTCGACTTTAGTTCAACTTGAATCGCAGTTCAGTGGGCTTGATCAAATAATGTGTTCACATGGCCGAACTCCAGGGTTTAGGGGCTTAGATGCCACATACAGGATGGGATTACAAAAAATTTATACACACTTTAACAGACGCATTGAGGAGATACAAAATAGTTTCATTGTTATCTTTGAACTTTGTGACGCTGGGTAGATTTTGAAAAGCTGGGTATAATAAGTGTGGGATTTATGAAATTCGGATCGGTAACAGGAGTCTTGTGTGACCCAAAAAATGCCTATAAAACTGAAAGGAAAGGTATACGAGACTATCGTTAGACCCGCAATTATGTATAGCTCAGAATGCTGGACTATGTACAGCTACTACTCTAAGCAACTTGAAACAGCAGAAATGCGAATGCTTAGGTGGTCGGCAGGAGTATCACTGAAAGATGAAATTAAGAGCTCACGCATTCGTGGTAGCCTGGGAGTCACTGACATAAATATTAAGCGGGAAGATGGTACGGGCACATAAGACGGAGACCACCAGACCATACTGTAAATCAGGCAATGTCTGTAAATCTTCCTCGACAGGCATCCAGAGGAAGGGCAAAGAGCTCCTGGATGACTCAATGCTCCAAAATTCTGCAGAGAAACGGCCTAGATGAAAGCGACACCCAGAACCGAGGAATGTGCGGTCTGAGAACGAGAGGAGCCGACCCCAATAACCTACCTAGGCAAGGAGTTGGGACAGTGCCAGGAAGAAGAAGAAGGTAGATTTTGAGATACCAAGCGGTTAAGTTTGATTCTCCCACAATTCACGCTATTTTAAAGACAAAATAAGTTCCCATCTAACGTGATCTACACTAGAAGATCGAAATCTTCTTATTTTTTTTATATAAGCGCGACGTCAAGAAGGAACTACCCAAAGGGACTCCTCCGGTCTCGACACACCTGAGGGTGAAAGTAATGACGACGGACGTAAGGTCCGACATCATGGGAGAATGAAAATGACTCGCAGTGCAGTAAATGTACTTACGAGTATAAACTGGCTTAAGGCCTTAGTTTAAACATCCCATTAAGTTGCTAGTACTTCCTCAGAAAATTTCGAATGCAGCAAAATTATCCTTTGACGCTACTAATCGGAGTAGCCAATGGGTCCGAAGATAAACCGATGTTGGGCTGAGTAAAGTTGCCTTCGGAAATTATTGATTCGATTATCATCTCAGTACCACAGACTGTGCTCTGCGGGTTGATCCAATTTCAACAGGGCGAGGGACAAGATTGAAGCTTAAGTAATAAAGCAAAGAGAGACATTATGTTATGACTGTGTCTTAAAAGTAAACTGTTCACTTTGAAGAAAATATTTTTTGAATTTGACAAATATAGATCAGATGAATTCCGTCGCCTTGTTGATAAGACACATGTCTTCTAATTTGGGGGTTGCTTGTTGGGTTCACAGATTTTTTAATCTAGTTTTGGTTTTTACTTAAGGGTTGTGTAAATACATTCTTGGATGGTTGGAAAAGTTTGATATGTGGCAATAAAGTTGCCAGTTTGTACTGTATACAACAAAAGTGTAACATAATACAATACAACGCTACAAGATTTTTTCTATTTCATAAATAACACCGATTTACATAAATGTTTATTATATTGCATTATTGTTAATTTTTGGACATTATTTTTTCTTCTCAGTCTGTGTATCAGTTGCATTAAAACCATTTAAAAAATTAACCCTGTCACATTTTTCTCTTTCGTTTGTTTTCTACATTAATATACAATCTTAAATATACCACTAATGGTTCTCATTTCATTAGGTCTGATTATAATTTCTGTTAGTCCTGATCAAAAATTCTGTAGCCCAGCCGAAGTGATGGACCATCTGCAATTAAATTATGAATTATTATATTCAAGAATCATACAACATGACACTCATGACCATTCTTAGATTTTTGTTAATAATAATAATAATAATAATAAAAGGATGCTTTATATAGGACCGTTTAGAGAGCAGCCTCTTCAAGGCCGCTCCAATTCGGGATCGAACCCATTTTTATTAACATATTAAAAATATAACAAAAAAACAAAGTTGAGTATAAGAATAGAAAGGTGGTGGCTGAACGATTATATTAAGAACTTCTTCACATCTGCGTATGTTTAGAAAAACATATTTGGTAAGAAAACTGCTGAAACTTACAAAGGGAATACGAACTACAAAGAAACCTTAAATGTTAATCTTCCGATACGTAACACTTTCACTTCAGTGTAGTGTTCATATATAATCATATATTTTGATAAGACTTCCTAAAAGGGCTAACTAAAGCTGCCTATTCCACTCATATCTCTAACACTTTGAGACATATAAGATGCAATTGAAATAATATTCGAGAAAACGAATTTGAAACAAAAAATCATAAATTCATTAAATATTACGCAATAATTATATGGCTGTTAGTATAACAAAATAAACGCGTTATAATGACGAAAAAAACTGTTTTTAATATAATATAATATTTTGCAGAGCTTCAAGAACACTTTTGGAATAATCTTAATACTGAAGGGTTTTAAAAATATATAATATAAGGGTACAAACAATTACCAAAATTAACTGTAATTTAATTCCTAAACATATTGAATATGGTAGCTTATTTATGTTTCAAAATTCGGATGTGATACGATCGTGACATGTGAATGTTTGAACATGTTGCAATGCGAAATTGATATTCCCGTTTCAACTTGATGCAAAAGTGGTTTTGCGAGGTTGGGAAATGTAAAATGAATTTCAAATCAATAAACCATAGCTATATAGATACAGGGATGTAAACTGCACTCATATATATTTGATTTTTGATAGAACCATGTTATGCTGAATGTTTTTTTCTAAAGCGATATTAATAACCCTCAAATAACTAAAAAAAGTGTTTTGTGAGTTGTAAATTTTTTGCGCATTTTCGTCTCAATATCAAGATTAGTCAATATATACCAATTTTTTTTGCCTGCTTTCATATTATTACTTACTTATTATTGATAAGCGATATTAATAACCCTCAATTAACTAAAAGAAGTGTTTTGTGAGTTGAATATTTTTTGGCATTTTCGTCTCAATATAAAAAACTATAAAGTTTAGTCATTTTTTTTTGTCTGATTTCATATTATTACTTACTTATTATTGATAAGCGATATTAATAACCCTCAAATAACTCAAACAAAGTGTTTGGTGAGTTGAATATTTTTTGCGCATTTTCGTCTCAATATAAAAAACTATTAAGTTTAGTCAATTTTTTTTGTCTGATTTCATATTATTACTTACTTATTATTGATAAGCGATATTAATAACCTTCAAATAACTCAAAAAAAGTGTTTGGTGAGTTGAATATTTTTTGCGCATTTTCGTCTCAATATAAAAAAAACTATCAAGTTTAGTCAACTGTTTTTTGTCTGATTTCTATAATTAATAACCTTTAATCTGCTGTCCAATGACATTTACATTAACACTGACAGTATTTATTTTGAGTAAATTAAATAAATAAAATATATTTATTTGATTTACTCAAAATAAATACTCCTTCTTTTTCTTCCTCTTGGTTTAGGTCGTATTACCTGTTTGTGACGGTGGGCTGTCCTGGGATGATGACGTCCAGCTGTCCTTCCATCTTTTCGGCGGCCTTCCTGGTAATCTCCTGCTGTTAGGGTTTTCAGTCTTAGCGATTCTTGCCAGTCTTATATCCTCCATGCGGTCCACATGATCCCTCCAGAAGCGCTTTCTGCTTCTTCCCCACCTCACTGTATTCAACACCACAGACATACCTTATCGTCTCATTTCTGATCTGATCTCTAAGAGTTTTGCCTGCGATGGAGCGTAGGGTTCTCATTTCTGCCACTCTGAGAAGGTTTTTGTCCTGTTGGTATCGGCTCTCACTTCTATCCCATATGTCATGATGGGGCGAACGCATGTCTTATATATCCTTGACCTTACTTTCGGTTTGTAAACAGTTTGTAAACAATATTGTCTGTGGAACGAGTTCATCAAAAATATTGTGAGATAAATATAAGTATTTGGGGTAATATAGCCATCTCGGTTATCGCACGGTAGTGGATTTATTATTCATCTACTTGAGACTCGAATATAAGGTGATCCTACATTTTCGTGCTGATTTTGAAATAAAAACAAATATTCACATAAAATGCAATACAAAAAAATAACACTCCTTATTTTGGATACATACATTTTATTAACCTTCAATTTAACTAACAATCAAGTTATTTCTAGATGATAAAACTTAAAATTACTTATTCTATGCAATATTTTTTCATTATACGAGTACATACATATTATTATTGTGCTCTGTGATTGATGGTCTTTGTCTATCATTTTCTTCTAAAAACGATCTATTTTGTCTGCCCTTAAAGGAACATGGTGTATTTAAATATGTACTACTATTGATATTTTCAACATATCAATAGTATTCCTTTATCTACTCATAGTTCCATAAGCTTGAATTTTTTTAATATTGTAATACTTTGAAAGAGATTTTCAAAAGATTTGAAAAGAAAATTTTATGATGAAATGATAGAAACGTCTTTCGAAAGGCTCCGATTGTGTTTTGCATCTTTACATTGAATCCAGATCTCCATCGCAAATTGCATTTGAAGATTTCGTTATAAATTCAACATGGAAATTTTGTGGCAGAAATCTTTGGCATGTAGAGATAGAAAACCTAGACGCGTAGCGATAGAAGTCAGTATAAAGCGATAGGAAACTAAGTCAATGGGACACTAAAACATATGTACTCATACTGTACAGTATCGAAATCTGCTAAGATGATAGCCAACTATAGTATTTTGATGCTAACTTTGATGCATGTGTGTAAAACGTGGATTTGGAAAATGACTGATAAAATTCGAATAAACGGCGTAAAAATGCGTCTATGGAGAAAAAATACACGGGATGACAATGTATCATAGCATACAAAATGAAGTGATTAGGTATGATCGTGAATTTAAGGCGGATAAATTAAGTAAGATGAAGAAAGCACGCTGACATGCTTTGATCATGTAGAATGAATGAAAGGAGAAATAGCGATAGATAGTGCAAATGTGAGTGGAAGGCGTGTAAGAGGATAACCAAGAAAAATATGGTTAGATTAAGTGAGAAAGTCAGAGAAATCGTAGAAGTTGTATGCGAAGGCGTTGCATGCTGGATGCGGGGGAGGCTAAGGTTGTGTTTCGAGGTAGGAAAGTTTGGCGATCTGCCCTCTCTGCCTGCCCCGACAGGAAAATGGCGTGATGGTGTATATATAAGTCAGTAATCGCATCTTTATGATACGCTAATAATAACCTGTCAATTATGATGGAAGTAAATGAACTTTTTTAATAAAATGGTTTTACTGGCTTTGTACTGTTTCATGTTGTCGTGTTGATGCATCTCTAGTTTCGTTTGTTCACTGTGATTGACGCGATCGTCTCTTCATTGTTGCATCTGTCTCTTCGTCATCGCTTCATTGTACTTCATATTGTATCGTTTGTAATAAATAAATAAATAAATAAATACTAATGAACTCTACCAGACTGGGATATTTTTTTTAATATACCATCAGAAATCAATAAAAAACTTTCAATAATTCAGTAAGTAAATCCGCGATTTTTGGAGTTAATATGTTTTTTTTATGAACAAATAAAATGACAGTTTACTCGTACATCGCTGTATCTATAAATTCATGGTTTTTGGAGTTAACATGTTTTTTATGAACAAATAAAATTACAGTTTACATCGCTGTATCTATAAATCCGTGGTTTTTGGAGTTAATATGTTTTTTATGAATAAATAAAATTACAGTTTACATCCCTGTATCTATAAATTCGTGGTTTTTGGAGTTGACATGTTTTTTATGAACAAATAAAATTACAGTTTACATCGCTGTACCTATAAATCCGTATTTTTTGGGGTTAATATGATTTTTTATGAACAAATAAAATTAAAGTTTCCCTGTACCTATAAGTCCGTAATTTTTGGAGTTAATATGTTTTTCATGAACAAATGAAATTATAGCACTAAATGATTAAACTTAAATTGTATGTATTGTAACACATGGCTGAAAATAACAAATATTTGTGGAAAAATATACTGTCTTCTTCTTTTATCAGACTGGGATTTTTTAAAATTTTTTGGGTACCTTTGGTAATTAAATCCAAAACCTCTGAGTGGAAGTTAAGCGTCTTACTAACTAGACCTCAAAGATGTATTCTCATTGAACGTTATCAACTTTACATTGTTAATGTATGGAAAATATTGGAATTTGAACAAACATTTTGTGAGGTAATATTTGAATATGTCAACTAACAAATCAAATTTTCAACAAGAGGAAATTTGTAAATCAATTAAGAAATCGATCCCTGTGTTTGACCTAAAATTATAATTTGTTTAAGAATAGTTTTCTATTCAATATAAGCAAACAAAAACTTAAAATTGTTGAAAAACTTTTTTATAATATTGTTTATCCGACTTTTCAAAAATTCTCTTCCAGATTTTAAATGAATAAAAGAATTTAAGATTTCGTTTACATAATATGAGTGGCCTGTTAACTAAGTTCAAAACATTCAATTTAGTTTATTAAGAAAGTTTTAAAATTTCTTTCTCCTATTTCTTTTTAGTATTTAAGGATATAACATTATTATACATAACAAAATATCTGAAAGAAAAGTTTTATAACAAAATTTAAAGAATGGAACGAGGTTATTTATTAGTAGTGAATGAATGGCGGATACGACATTATTTTCATTGTGTCATGTTCCTATTTAGGTAGGCAAATAAAGTAGAAATCTACTTTGTAAATTTTTGGTTATTCAAATATTAGCAATTGGAAGGGAGAAGTAATATTAATTGGAGTTAAAAATAAAATAATTTTATTGTATATACTCGTATAACGATTTGCTTCTATGCACTACAACCTTGCGAATTTATTGCCATGCGAAAATATCTTACAACTAACTAGAAATAAGTTCGAGTCCTTAAGTGAAAGCCATACTGAAATATTTGTGGCCTAAGTGGTAAGCTGTCTATCTTGAAACCCGGAGATTGCGTATTCCATTCCTGTTGGTACTATTTTTTTTAGATGAGGTTTCAGTCTGGTTTTTATTAAAGACCTCTTTAAAAATTTGTTGATCGGAAAAGATTGTATTATTGTATTGTACTACACTTTTGTTGTATACAGTACAACCTGGCTGGGTTATTGTCATGTGGTAATATATTCCAACCAACCAGATATATGTTTAAGAGTCCTTAAATGAAAACCAGACAGATATCCTTTTTAAAAAAATCAGGGTTTCAACGGAAATCGAACCCGCAACCTCCGGGCTGGGAAATAAGCGTCTTGCTAACTAGGCCATGGAGGTCGTCAATAATATTGTCATATTGTATTGTAAACAATGAAAGAGTAATACAATACAATACAATACAAAACCTTTTTATACAAATGAGAATCAAAACCTTTTTTTGAAAAAAAAATTACTACAAATGAGAATCAAACCAGCAATCCCCCGGTTTAGGAGATAGTAACTTTTCCAACTAAGCTAAAGAGTTCGTGAAATATGAATGAAATGTAATTTTTTGTATTGAAGAGTGATGTCTTTGCTTCGTTAAATCATGTCTTAGGGTTTAGAACCTCTGGAGTAGACTCGGAACTCGCGGTTCATCATTAAACGTCTAGGCAACACTACGCTCGATGCGTGCGAGTATTGTTACCAGACGAACTTTATTTTGGTACCACTGCGAATCAAATCTGAAACCCCTGGACGGAAGTCAAGAATGTTATCACTAGGGTACGGAGGTCGTTAATAAATTGTAATAACGAACTGTAGTCGATTTAAGTTTGATAAAAACTTGACAAATACGACATTTTGTCAGCTTTAAAAATTTTCAAACCGAAACTTTGTCCAATCTCCCTTGAAAGTACGAGTACATTCATCTCCAAACTTAGTCCTGACAGTTTGCGATAGGAACGGTTCGATTTTGGTCTTTTGCTTCGAAAGTCTCGGATACGCCAATTAAAATCACCTAAACTTTAGACAGTTTATTTTATGGTTGGTTTGTTTCAAAAATCGTTGGCAATAGAAAATCTTGATTCCTTGAGGTCGCTACGGATATTTATTGAAGTGGGCTGACTTTATTGTAAGTATTTTGTTTTGCATGATTTAGTTATCTAACCTCCTTTGTACAACTTCTTAAACTCTTTGAAATTATAAAAATCAATTTGATGTTTCTTTATAATATTCACTATATCATTGATATTCCCGATATATTGACTCACACAGGTTTCCATAATCCTGCTAGAAACATACGGGACTTTTTTACATTTTAAATGTCTCTATAGTTATTTCCTAACGATAGTTACATATTATAATTCATCAATCGTAAGAATGAAACAATTGGGTTACTTTATGTCTAAGTTTGGTGGATATTTTTAATGTAGATGTTGTTCAGCTCAGGAGGATCCTTCTCCAGCATTTCTTCAACCTTAGGTTATGATTGGTTATTTCAATTAACTTAAGCTTTGTAAGTTACACTCCTTTCATATAATCTCATATGTGAAACCTTTGTGAAATAAGACTTTAATTTTTTTTTATTTAACGTGATATGTTATACTTTACATTGTTGTTTTCATACATCATATTTTATTCAACGTGATATGTTATACTTTACATTATTGTTTTCATACATCATATTTTATTCAACGTGATATGTTATAATTTACATTGTTGTTTTCATGCATCATATTTTAAAATATATTTGTATACTGAGTGGTTAGTTTTTTGGAAGATACTGACATGTTATCTTTTTTTTTAAATACTTTTACTGTGAAAAATATAAAGGACACTTCAATATTGTTTATTTGCTAAAAAAATCTTGATAGCTAATGTTCGGTAGCCGGATAAATCAAATCATATTATCAATAACTTTGGAACTTTTCATTTATAAATCATTCATGGGCTAGATTCGTTTCCATACTCCTGCTAGAAATACAAAAACTTTAACAATTCAACTTCGTCTAATATTGTACAAATCTAAGATATTGATTGATTGAGAAACTGGTTATTTCCTTTTGTCCTAGTTATTTTTTTTCAATAATTTTTCTATGTTGTTGATTGTATGTGCGTATAATTTTATAATTTATTTATTATTGTACTATACTAGTTTATTAGTAATTTCATGTGCCGTTTGAGTGTTGATATTTTAAAATTGTTGAGATTTTATCTTTAGTTTAGTAAATGTTGCTATAGTTTGTAAAAGAACACTAAAGTTCGCATGTCTTTCCAATAGATAAATATATTATTTATCTGCACGAGACGTTGATGTGAGATACGAGAGTAAATATACTAGATATTTGAAAAAGTTTTCAGTCCGATTGGAACCTTTGGAGTACAGTATTGATTATTGAGAGATTAAATACAAGTCTATCGTTGCCGCATATTTGTGATATCTTGAAATGAAATCTTAGTTTTGAAAATATAATAGTTCCTTCTAAATAAATGTATAAAAACTTTATTGATATCAAAGTAGTAGTAATCCTGTATGTAATTATAGATATATGTTATTGTAATGAAGAATTAAAAATATATCTAAATTATATACGATATCAAAAGGTCTAGGCCTCTCATAACATCCCTTCAATCGAGATACACCCCCACTAATAAAGGAGCGAATCAGACCACAAAGACGCCATATGTTTTTAAGTCCACACCCTTGTTCACGTAAACTACAATATATTAAAAAAAAATTATAATAAAAAAGCCGTTTATACAATTTTATCTAATATGTTATGTTGGCTACTCCAACCTAGTGGCATTTAAGGATAGTTTTGATGCATTCGACTTTTTTTTAGAAATTACTGGCATTTTGTTAAGCTGTATGAACTCCAGGCCTTAAACCGCTTTATAAGTATATTTACTGCACTGTGAGTCATTTTCCTTCTACCGTGACATCATACCTTGAATCTATAAGCATCACTATTCTTTTAACACTCAAGTATGTCCCCACCGGATTAGTCTCTTTGAGCAGTTCTATCTTCTTCACATAGTGCTGTCACGCTTATAAATAAATAAAGAAGATTTCAATCTACTGCTCTACACAGAGAGTAGAAAAATGTAGGGTTACTTTTTATTTTGTTTTCTGAAATACATTTTATGTGTGGGCTGAAAGCCCCCCGATGTCCTTGCGGTCGGGCTCGCCCTACATTAGTGGGGTGTATCTCGATCGGGGGAATGTTTGTGGGATGAGCCGGACCTTTTAATGTCTTCTCTCTTAAATGTATTTTTTGCTGTTTATTTTGAGAAACTCGGAAAGAATTTACTATATATATATATATGATATATGTACACATTGTGTTGCTGTCAAGGGGGGTGAACCTTTCTTTGTTTGTTTGTATTGATCTGGGGCGGTATTTGTGGATTTGTTTATTTTTCTGCCATCTATTTATTTTCTGTGTTTTTTTCTCTTCTTATTCTACATGTGCAAGGATGTGGGCTGAAAAACACCTGGTGTCCCCATGGCTGGGCTCGCCCTATATTGGTGGGGTGTATCTTGGCCGGGTGGATGTTATTAGATAATCCCAGACGTTTGGATAGCTTCTATCTTTAATGTATTCTCTGCAATTTATGTGTTCTTGAAGTGTATTTAAATGTATTATGTACATACTATGTTGCTATCAATAAACCTATATTTATTTATTATTTATAAAAGAGAGAAAATTAATGATAGAAAAGGAATCTCCAATGTTTAAACTACTCTAAATTTGTCTTTTGAGAGCATTCCAAAAGAAGCACGCATTCTCCTGTTCCTTCGTGGATGATAGCTATTCATACCATCATTTTCATCCTACTCTTTTGATTATTTTTTATATTATGTTTTGCAATTTAATTAAAGCATAAATTATGTGACCTAATTAATAAGACGCCTGTCTTCCAGCTCGAGGGTTATGGATTCGATTTCTGTTGATAACTATATTTAAATTATACAATTACCATGTTATACATTTTACCTTGAGAAGAGGAGCATTTCCCGAAACTTCCCGAAACTAGTCGACATATGTTGTATAAGTGTAAAATACAAAATTAAAATTTATAGAATAAGGAAAAAAAAGTTTTCATTAAATGCGGCACCATAAAGTTGATGTTTGAAATTTAGTCATAACATATTATGTTCTTGGGAGTTTTGCCACGCTGTTTTGGCTTCAGTGATGACAACCTTCATCCTTAGGGCGATATAAAAAATATTTTCCAATACTATGTAAAGTGTTAAAAAACATAAGTAAAAATACAAACCTTTCTTAATTTATTTGTTCTACATGCCCCAATCATTGCTCAGTGCTCTTTTTCATCTTACTCAATACATCAGCCTTAAGTTCACATTCATCCCTAATCACTTCATTCTACTTTCTGTTATACATTGTCACTCCATGAACTCTTCTTATTGCAATCATTTATACATAATTTATTCAACTCCTTTAAGTGTTTTTCATGTCCACGTTTCATTTTCATACATTATTTCACGCTTCATTTCGGAGAGAGTATTAAAATATTGTTGCGTCATATTATCTTAGCAGATTTCGATACAATATATTATTACTGTAAAACATAAGCAAATGGTACATTATTATAATTTTGTCATATTAAATATATATTTTCCAGGAAACCTTTGATATCCTGCAGATGACAGAAACTCGCTCTGGGCCAAAAATTATGCGTTTGATATTCAATATATCGAAGGAAAACAAGGAAAACGCGTCTTACGCCCTTATTGTACGCCCTAAATATTAATTGACTTCTGTTGAACGATTGAGGAGGTCTTATATACTAAACTAAGGAGATATTAATTATAAGCAGGATATTTGATGCTTTTCGACTCGTAAAAAAATATGTATTCTGACGAAGCTCGATGAAATGCGATAGAAAGATTTATTTTCATATATTTTATATTTGAAAATATATGAAAAACCCTGAAATATTCATAACAATATTTAAAAATTGTAATGTAAATTTATTTCGTATTTAGGAACATATCACATGTATATGGTGGTAAAAATCGTTTTGTATTGTATTATGTAACACTTCCATTTTATACTGTACAACCTAACATATTTATTGCCGTGTGTCTTACAATATCTTACAACCATATAACATAGAAAGATGTTAAATAGTCCTTAAGTGAAACCAGGCTGAAATTCTTTAAAATATGAGAACCAATAGGACTCGAGCCCATAACTCCCTGGCTGGAACCCTGGTATCTAACGATGTAGGTTACGGAGGTATTCTTGACGAGACTAAATTAATATGAGGAAAAGAAGGTCGTATGAGGAAAATGAAATATGAAGATTTAACTAAAAAGTAAATCAGCCAAACTTACGTAGAGTAGTTTTCCGATCCGCAGGATATGGATGGGAATAAAAGGATATATATATATATATATATATATATATATATATATATATATATATATATATATATATATATATATATATATATATATATATATATATATATATATATATATATATATATATATATATATATATATATATATTTTTTTTTTTTTTTTAAATTTAAATGGAGTGTATTATTGATATTAAAAAGTGATACCGTCATCGTCATTGCTGGATCTCGTAGTCAAGAACCCTCTCGCCATTCCATCGTCAACTCTGTTAAAAAACAAAGCTGTACAGTGGAGTTTCTTTGTTTCGTTTTTCCTTTCTGAGTCAGTGGGCTATTGCACACCAGCAAACTCATCGGCCACACCGCTGTACTGGGTCCGATGGCACACCGAAGTGAGACGATCGGAGCACATCGGCATGTTTTCTTTCCCTTTTTTGAAAAAAATGACGGAAGACATAGCTATTCTCGAATACTATCCTATATCGGCGACCTTCCGCATGGAAGGCCAGTGCGTTACCGCGTAACCATGCATCTCATAAAAAGTACTACAGATTGTATTGTATAACTATCCCATTCAATAACCTGGAGGGGTAATAACACTGTGACAATATCTTCCAGCAACCAGACAGGTGATAAAGATGTCTTTCAAAACCAGACTGGAACCTTTTACGAAAAAAATAATAATAGGTACTAAAGGGAATTGAACCGGCTAAGCCCAGGTAGAAAGACGCGGGTCTTTTCAACTAGGCAACGGAGATCGCCTATCGAAGAAAAAATTGACGTCTAGAACATAATATTTATAGTCATTAATAAAAAAATCCAAACAAATAAAACGCATTTTAACTTAATGAACAATACATCACAAAAAAGAAACCAAAAAGGGAGAATGAAGGAGAGGAAAGGGAAGGTACTCCACCATTCCCCCATTTCAACTTGTGAAAAAAATATATTGTAAGGAATAAAACGAAATGTAATATTAATCATATTCACCGACATGCAAAAAAATCAATGACTTCACTTTTCTTTAAAAAAAAATCCAATTTTTCATTGAACATATGAACTAAAACCACTACATTATTGTAGTTACTACATATTTGTTAGTTTTTCAAATAAAGATGATATATATGAGAATCATCATCATCACTAGTTGTAAAACACACCAGCATCTCAAAGAACCTTTTCCACCACGTTTTATCCTGTGCTAGTGTAGCCGTAAAAATACTTTGAAATAATATTTTATTATGAAATTGTATTGTAAAAATATCTGTTAATAAAATTTTTATTAACTAAAAGAGGGAATCTATCAATAAAAAAAAATACCATTTGATTCGTTATTTTATAAAAATATATATTTTATAAAAATTTATTTATTAGTTACGTTTTATAAAAACTTTTTTGTTATTATGTAATGAAAATTTAATTTCTGATACTTAAATAAAAGTTCCAAGCCAACTGCGAAACAAAGTCGTTAACTTTAATTTCATAAAATATAAACGGCTGTGGGAGAAGTAAACAGAAAATTAATAACTCTCCAGTAATTTATTTATAAATATCTACTACACTCGTAAACAATAAAAAGTTACCAGTCTTTTGTAAGTTCTTACTGAGAAATTATTTGATGAACGTGAACATTGGATAAATGGGATCCAGTTATGAAAAATAAGCATTTATTAAGTCAATTTCATTTCCATTCCTTAAAAAAGAGAATGATCAACATTCTAAAGAAATTCAGAATCAACTCTGCAACAAAGTGATATTTTAGCTGCTACATTATTTTCGTAATTCATGATGTTGAAGCCAGGACAAGTACTCAAGTTATTACAAAGAAACTAGAAGCTTATTTATCGACTTCATATTTATGATATATTTAAGTAATATAATAAAACACAATTTATTGTAAAACAAAATGATTTAACACTTAAAAAATGAAAAAAAAATTGCACAGTAAAACTTCTTATAGTGATAGGCCTATTTCACTTTACAAACAGTTTTACATTACTTTGTAAAGCGAAACGTCTGTTTTTTCCACATTTGTGTCAAATTATTCTGTTTAAAAGCAATTTTTGAAATGAGGTGCTATCATCCAAATTCTGCGAGTCTCATGGGTTGATCAAGTTCGTAATGATGGCATCTTGAGAAGAATCTGTATATACAGAGAAGTGTTATTTACCATAAAAAGAAGAAAATTAAGTACTTTGGACATATAATGTGAGGAGAAAATATGAAATCCCATTGCACGTAAAAGTCAGGGTAGAAGAAGAGAAAGAAGGTGCATCTTCTGGTCGAAGAATTTATAGGAATGGTTTCATTGTGGTGCCATATCTTTGTTAAGAGCTGTTATCTCATAGGTCAAGGAGCGTCAACCGCCAAAGAGGAGAGAAATTCTAAAGAAGATGAAAATTGCCGTGTGGGCTGTATTTCGGAACAACATTAAAGCCTGTTACGAGTACATAGACAATTTATAATGAACTATTTGCAACCCGTGAAATATTCACGGAAGTAAAACAAATTCTACATTTATGAAAATATATATTCATAAATGTAAAATTTGTTTATATATATCATTTATACATCGTGCCCTTTTACACTGGTTCAAAAATTGTTAGCTAGGTATTTAAAATTCGTTCAGTATCACGGACCCACCGATATTCAAATTTCGAATTTCTTTCGGAGATAATCCAAGTATTCCTCTCTCGCTCTCTTGTATTCAAAATTCAATTCTCGTATTATTTCTTTGACGACAACCATCGTATGGGTTTTGGCCTATTTATACTATGATTTCTGACAATCACGTTGCCCACTGGAAAAGTAGCCGGACATATCAAAATCATCGTCACTGTCACGCCATTTTCCTTTTGCGTTAGGTCAATGAAATAAATATTTTCTCTCAGTTAGGTCCATAAATCTCGTGATGAATACTCGACGATTAAGGTTTTTCACTATTCTCTTCTTTAAAATTTATTTATTTGGTCGTGCAACGTTTTTTTTTTTAGATATTCTCTACAATTTCTTATTTCTTCTATACTACTCATATAGATTATATGTTTTATTCTTTGTATTGCTATACTCTTTTATTCATCTTAAGCATTATCTTCTTTCAATCCAAATTATTCCCAAATATCTTGATTCCTTTTTTTGTTATACATTGTTTTTTCAGATATGTATTCTTTGTAACACTCTCATTTCTACCACATTAATATTATTTTCATAACTTTTTTATTAAGAGTGCGTATCCTAATTTTGGGACCAAAATTGCATTATAAGCAGCAAACATTGGTTCTCTTGAAATGCTAAAGTCGGTAAACGTATTGAATAACCCATTATTCCCTCTATTTCCTGCTGCTTTTCTTATTTCAATATCGCACTTCGCGCGTTTATTGAATATGCTTTCAACATACAAAATGTCATCAGCTTGCTCGGAAACTTTCGCTAGACATAATGCAATAATAACAACACCTTTATAAAATTTTCACACGTTTTACGAGAATTTATTTTTCTGATAACCATTATTAACATAACAAATATCACTTCAAGGGTGCTTAGTTTTCAATGTTACATCTCGCAAACACTGTGAGATTAAGAAATCAATGAGAACATATTTATTATTATAATATTATTAGGCAGTTGTCAATTTTAAGGCATAAAATCAAACTCTGTTTATACCAACAAATACCATATATTATATGACGCGATGGTATGTTTTTACTGGTTTATATAACTTAAAAAAACATTAACGTTAATAATTCGAATGTTTTTTCATTCTTACACAATGATCTATATGAGAATTGTATGTTTTTCCATTCTTACTGGGTGATCTATATGAGAATTATGTGGTTTTGCTCCGTGATCAGCTGTTAATAGGATTTGACCCCATCCATAGGACACGGCGTGGTGGTATCCGTCTACCACGTCACAGGCGGCCGGGCAAAATTTATTTACCCGAATGGAACAATTTCCCCCGTTGATTGGCATTTCCCATCATTACAAATGTTTCGAAGCAATTTACTGGCACGAATCGATTTCTCACTCGTCCTTACACATAAAACAAATTAATGTAGTATGTGTAAACTTGCCATTATCTATTATTTATATTAATTTTGTGGTTCGCACAATAAATTCAGAAAAATATTTTACGATAAACCATTGTCAATATCAATATGCTACCGACTGTAGCACGCCGTTATTCGTTAATTGTAAGAATGTAACTTTAAGATTAATATTTGTCTAGATTCGTGTTTACTTTGAAAACAGATATTGGCGAGCTCAGGAGGGTTCTTCTCAGGCATTTTCTCAATTTAAGTTCTAGTAACATTTTGTATCGAGTATTTTTTTGTAAATATCAGTATGATACTTTCATTGCTTTTGAGAATAATTTTGTTATTCTTACTCAAGAATTGTATTTGATTATTTTTTGCTTTCTGTATTGCACTATACATTAGTATTTTCATGCATTATACCATATACATATTTTAAAAGCATGGGTATTCTAAATAATGTCTTTTTTTTTAAAAAGTTGATATTTTATCTTTAGTTTTAAAAATATTACTGTTAAAAACACATTGTTTATTTTTCCAACAAATATAAACACTTTTATTTAACAGTTTACTTATTATATTTTGTTCATGGTTAAGGCTTTAATATTGTGAAGGTTTTAATACATTGTAATTTGTTTTTATAAAACACTGTTTATTCCATTTTTTGTAACGGTATAACCTTACCGGTTTCAAGGCTTTCACCTCATCATCAGGGGAACACAAACAAGCCTCTTTACTTATTATATTCCTGCATACAACTCTTTTGGTACATCCCAACATACATATATGCTTTTCTGTGCTGTTTGAAGCTTTGTTGTGTTTTTTGCTATGAGTGTCCATGTCTCATGGCCACACTTAAGTACTGGGAAAATACACTGGATTAAGAAATTTCGCTTCAAAGATATTGGAATCACTTTTGAAGATGTTGTTCAGGCATCCAAATTTCCAGTTTTATCCTTCGTCCTATTTCCTCCAATATGCCACCTATAAACGGAATAAACTAGCCCAAATACACGTATTTCTACCCAAGTTCCAGCTGTTTCCCATTACTTGTACAATTATTGGTTTTAAGGCCACAAAGCTGTTCATCATATATTTGGTTTTCGATATGTTTATTTTCAAATCAATTTGTTTGCTAGCCTCTGTCAATTCCTACAGTTGATGCAGAATACCTTTCGGGTTTCGTGAGAATATAACAATATCGTCTGCAAATCTCAAATAGCCAAGGTATTTTTCGTCAATCAGTAAACCCTTATTGCCTCATTTCAGTTTGTTAAAGATATATTCAAGTGTAGCTGGGAATAATTTTAGGGAAATATTGCAGCATCTCCTTGACGAACTCGTCGACCAATTCAGAAGATTTCAAACGATTTCAAACGATTGATTACGGAGACGTATTTTTGCTGTTGCATACTTATAGATGTATGTTATTGAACAACTTAATGTATGCCTTCTCAATGCTTTGTGTCTTTTTAGCCTCTAGTGTGGTAGCTTTTTCAATGTCAATGACCTGGCCTTTCAATGTCAATAAGTCAATGGCCTTTTTGTAGTCTACAAAGGCAAATTATAGAATGCAAGTCGATGAAGTGGCAATAAGTGAGACAAATATCCAGACTGTCAGATTCCAGATGAACATCCAAAATAATCCAGTGGTACCCATGAGACATAAAAAGGCACAGAAAAGACCCAAAGTACACTGAATTGATGGAATCAGGAATTATGGCAGCATCACGTGGCACTTACGAACACAAAACCGAATTATTTGGTGTCAACTTGATGAGAGCTTCATTTAGCAAAAGATTTACCCATGTTTACAATGATGATGATGATAACATATATAAACATAAAAAAAACAAAATTTAATCTTTAATTAATCTTTTTTTATGACGTAATATTTGTAGCTTCCAATCCACTCATCACTTATTTATGTTACATATTTGTTGGTTCCAATCCATTCATCCCTTATTTATGTTACATATTTATTCTGAAAATATATCCGACGTTTTGAGAAAATAATCTTCTCAAACGGAGTCGTTCTTTGACACTTTTCTTTGAGAGGCACCACTTAAGACTTGAATGTTTTAAATAATTTGCAATGATATTATATACATTTGTCCTTTTCAAATACTTAATAAATATTTTGATTGACAGATTCAACGCTTTATATTTTCTCTTCGTTGTGAAGAAATATATATTTGAAGTATATTAAAATTTATTTCAGTAACTCTTCCCGAAGTAATTTGTTGGAGATATTTTATTAACACAAAAAAGATATTAATTTTTGGAAATTTGAATATAAATCTTGGTGAAAAGTTTAGTGGTCAAAAACTACCCATAAATCTGTCTAATTTTCAGCGCAAAAAGCTTCACAAAATTTAATGTTTTGAAAATTTTAACTCTTTATATTAACTATTAGAAAACATGAAATAAATATTATAGTTTAAGTTTTTTTATGTGTTTAAGCTAAATTATAACTTCAAAAACTTTGAATAACATGTATATCTTGCTTTATGAGTTTCTGCTTCACGATTTGATGGTTTTACGTGTATTTTTCCCTTAACATTGCTAAGTGATTTTTAGTTCAAGTTTCTATGAATGATAAATACGATCTTATTCAAGAAGGTAAAGAAAAATATGCAGTTAAACACTTGCTTGAAATAAAAAGCAATATGAAAAATGACAAGTAGTTATTTAGTAAATTCAAGGATTACGATGAAGTATGAGGTTTAAAATAAGATAGCGAATAAATTTCCACAATCCACAAAGAAGGTTTCTTTCAATAATCCAAGCTGTCTTCAATATCTGCGTGAAAATTTTAATTTTTTTCCTGTGTATGAACTGTCTCTCCGATCAGGTGAGAGCAGAATCCTTTGTCAATCAATGCATCACATATTATTTTGCACATCATCTTTTGCAGTTCACTTAGATTAACTTTGGAACGATCTTCATCGCTGAATTACGAGTATATATTCTACACTGCAATCGATATTTAAGAATAAACTTAAGAAGTTTTATTTATCTCAAAATATTCCTCTCCATTGATTTCCTTACAATTACCATCGTAATCCCTGTTTCCCTTGAAAATTATCTTCTAGCTTATTCAGATTTGAATTAATTCAAGGGTTTTTAAAAAAATATTCTTGCTTGTGAGTAATATTAACACTAAATGCAACATTATGTCGTATTTGTTTAGATAGATGGCGCCCAAACACTCAAAGTCGATAATACAGTATCCTGCACTTAGTTTCTTATAATTGGGAACAGCAATATACCACACAGTTGTTTAAAACTTGGTGTCCATTATAATGGACGTCAAGTCTGCAGAGGTAATATAATTATAAGTTTTCTAAAATATTGTTTTCATACACTGCTTGTAAGACACGGTCATGGATACTAAAAATAATTACGAAATAAACATTGATTAATGAGAAGAAATTACTTTGTAGCAATAAATAAACCATTTTTTGCATGAAAGCATTAAATAAAAAATTATAATAAAAACTCGGTCATTTTCGGGTTCGAATCTCGTTAAAACGGCATTTAAAAAAAAGTAATTCTAGTCTAGTTTTCATTTAAGTGTTCTTTAGCAGCTTTCTTGTTGGTTGGAAAAGATTGCCACGTAGTTATAAGCCCGCCAGATTGTACGTGTACAACGAAAGTGTAATTTAATACAATTTTAAGTGAAGCAGTTAAGTTAATAGAGATTGACAGCTTGCCAATGTCGGTTTAGTTAAATTTAATCAAGATAAAGACAAGGATGTCAAGAAAGAAAAAATACTATTGAATCTATTATTCATAGTTAAGGCATTGACATTGTGAAGGTTTAAATACATTGCCATTTGTTTTTATCAAACACTAGTTATTTTACTTTTTGTAACGCTATAACCCTACCAGTTTCAAGACTTTCACCTGATCATCAGGGGAGCACAAACAATATTTGTTTGTGTTCCCATGATGATAAGGTGAAATCCTTGAAACCGGTAGGGTTATACCGTTACAAAAAGTGGAATAAACAGTGTTTAATAAAACAACTTACAATACTATTGGATCCTCGTCAATAATCAATCTCTTGCGCAAATACGGAACCTACAAATGACTTGAATTTTTTATTTTGTTTATTTCTGTTCTTTATATAACATTACATGTATTTAATAAATAAAAAGATCCCGCTTGCCCTAAGGTAATCAGCAGGTGTTTCCTAAACAATATTTCGCCTTAATGATGTATTCATGGAATTTGCGCGTGCCGGCACAGTAATGCGTGTGCCCGAGGCTAGAGGCTTCACTACCAATCAACATAGTGAACAAGGTACTGGTACAATACATATGAGAGCTCAGACTGATCAGACGCTATTAGTTATTTTTATTCTAGTAAATATATTGTTAAATACTTAGAAGTAACCGTTTTTCTTGTACGACAGTATACAACATTACGCAATCTGTTGCATCTTTCTGGTTGGTTGAAAGAGATTACCATATATCAAAAAGCCTTTCAGGTTGAAATGTATACAATGAAAGTGTGAAACAATACAAAACAGTAAACATTTATTAAAAATATGTAACAAAATTAAGAACGATAACATATTTTAAATGCATTATTCAATTTTTTTTAAGATACATTTTCCTGCCAGATTATCTGGAAAGACTTCTGCTAGATTTTATAGGCTTGATTTTAAGAATTTATTAAGAATATGTGTATTAAATATGATTAAATTATTAAATATATATCTTTAAGTAGTTTCTTTTATCACTGTTCCTCAGAATTTTTTGAAAATATAATTTAAGAACACTGCCTTTATCTAAATCTAACTTTTCTTATCAGATAGGAATGAAAAGAATACAGACGAATTGCTTTCATAAGCTTCTTCTTCTCCAAAATAACTTTTCTAGCAAACTTTCATTTAATTTTATTAAAATTCAAGCAGTGGAGTGAGGAGTTTGAAAATTAACATTTCAATTTGAATCTTTTTTTGTATACAAAATAATGGGATAAAGAATTTTATTCTGAAAGAATTGTAAGACATGGCCACTCTGTGTGGAATATTAAGCAGATTCTGAATACAATCTGTTATGACTTTCTCAATCAGATTTTCCATTCCGAAAAATAACTTCACATAAAACTGTACAAAAGTTATACAATAATATTTGTTATTCATGAAATTAAATAAATTTTCTACTCTTTAAAATGTAAAGCACAAGCTAACAAAGTAAAGTAAGGGATACATATGTACATGTCACCACGCCGTGTCCCTTGCGGAGTAAGCAGAGAGAACAGATTTCTTTACCTTTCAATCCAAATACACAACTATCGCCTCCTTCACATTCATACATCTCGTAATACACAATTTTATACTATTCATACTTCTCTCCTTATCTTCTTTCGAAATCTGGCCTACTTCTTCCAGCTACGTTTTTCTCCGTCTATTTCTTTAACTCACAATTTCTTTTCTCACTTCTGTCTTGTATACTCGCTTAGTAATCCATTTGCTATTTATTCTCTCCAAATCTTCCACCCGTCTTAATGTTCCTTTCTTCATCGTACTTAAAACAGCCATCGTACTTATCCATGTAATAATTTCTGATGTCTTCATGTCACCTTCTTTCATACATTGAAATTATTTCTTAATGTAAGTGTCTTCTTTCATACATTTTATTATTATTGATATTGTGCGGTTGTTGTATATTTCGTTATATGGCGTGTTTACCTTGTTCCCTATTGTTACCCTTCTTTCAATGCTCTCTTTTAACTCGCTTATCACATTTAAATATACTTCTGAGATAATATAATTCATTCGTCTACTCGTATTAGTAATATTTTTACCACACCTCTTTCCATAATTACGTATAACCTTCAATTTCGTTATCTTCATTTTTAAACCTTTTACTATGTATCTATCATACAGTACACTTATCATTTCTTAAATCCCCTTTCATTTTTAGCAAGTTTAATCACACCATCTCCATATAGATAACCACATGCATTAATTTAATTTATTCGTATACCTGCCCATATTTTAAATCGCGCACACATGTCTACATAATTCTTCATTGCATTAGTGTCTAGTTTAGCGGTTTGCAATGGAACTTTCATTGCTGTTCAGTGTTTATTTGAACTATATATGTGTATATATATAAACGACAACATAACAGTGATACGTTGTGAACGTCTGATTTTTTATTCTCACATTGGTTCTATGGGACTCTATCTTTTGATGTTAATAAGACATTCAACAATTATTCAGATAACAAGGACGAGATAAAGATGGATGTATAAAATACGTCAATAACTTGCAGATTATAGAAAAATGTCGGGATCGCAAAATTACGAACCACCGTAGGAAAATCTTTTAGAGATAGGGTCTGAAACTTTCACATTCGACAGATCTGCAACGCCGAGGATATCGTTAGGTAGAATGGGCGGATACAGAATCCTATATGTTACATAGCGGAACACGACATTTCCGCAGAACATCGCATGCTAGGAAGTGAACCAAGGTAGAGAGACAGCTGGTGTTCTGCTTCCCAGGATATTATTTTTGCAATAAAAGATCCAAGATCTACATCGAGAAGCCGGGGATGCAACAGGTATGTGTTAAAACAAGGATACCACATATTCATTTTTTTATGGAAACTATGAGAAATGGATAAGCATATAAAGATAAGAAAAGTATAAGTCTAAATGATCGATAATGCTTGTTGAAAGAGATATATACAATTAATTTTAGATATATACAATTAATTTTATTAAAAAACAAAACACTTGTAGTTATACATATACGACCAATTATATAATAAAACAAAAACACCTTGTTACCTCTTGGTAAAATTACTTGTATATGGCGTATGTTACCTATTGGTAAAATTACTTGTATATGGCTTATGTTACCTCTTGGTAAAATTACTTGTATATGGGTTATGTTACCTCTTGGTAAAATTACTTGTATATGGCTTATGTTACCTCTTGGTAAAATTACTTGTATATGGGTTATGTTACCTCTTGGTAAAATTACTTGTATATGGCTTATGGTTTATGAATTCCTTCCAAAGTTATTGAGACTCGCGAACCCTTTTTACATGACTGACATATATCACAATTATATTTATGATGAAAAATGGGTATTGTGGATGATCCCGGTTGTGAATGTGGTCTGGATGATGAAACTATAGACCATGTCTTTTTCGGTTGTTCTTTGCAAGACGGATTTGATTGACTAAAATCCATATCTTTACCGCGTCCAATCAATGAATGTTGCGTTTCTACTTTGAAACTTTAAATTATCTAGAATCGTCATTTTTTAAAATTTGTTTTATTATATTGACTAATTTGGTAGCACAAATTATCCTAGTTTGGGTGGTGCCTATTTAAAACAAATTATAACTTTATCTTTAAAATAATAAAATAACTTACGAGTAAGAGTTGCTTATACTCGTATATATTTGTTGTAGGACAGCTATCCCTATTTTCATTTCAATCCGAGGTCTATTTTATGGATTAATCAATGAATACTTAACACATAACATACATAATACCATTTCACCAAATCCCTTTTGGGTTAAGTATTGTATAATTGATACATCTCTTCACCTACACAAATATCTTTTATCTCATCCCCGTTACATATCTCTTCAAACATGCTCTTCTGTTTCTTATGCTTCATACTTATTCCTAAATCAAAATGTCTTCAAATATATCCTCAATTTTTTCTATGGCTTACCTCTTCCATGTAACTAGTTGCAACCCGTGAAATATTCACGGAAGTAAAACCAATTCTACATTTATGAAAATATATATTCATAAATATAGATTTTTTTTATATATATCATTTAAACATCGCCCCATTTTACACCGGTTCAAAAATTGTTAGCTAGGTATTTAAAATTCGTTCAGTTATCACGGACCCACCGAGATTCAAATTTCGAATTACTTTCGCAGAGAATCTAAGTATTCGTCTCTCGCTCTCTTGTATTCAAAATTCAATTCTCGTATTCTTTCTTTGTCGACAGCCATCGTATGGGTTTTGGCCTATTTATACTATGATCCATTCATTCCAGTTATTTATATTAGTTTTTCAGAAATAATTATCTCGATGTATCCAACCAATATCAAATATTCTAACAGTTATCCTTAATTCGATAATTTCTTACTCAATCATACACCGTGAAACCAAATATTGAATAAACATTAATAAAACGCTCCGATAAAGCTTACTAAACTTAATAATAAAACATTTTTAGATGCTTGACATATCATCTACATCAACCATGTTCGTATAATATTAATTGGATTTAAAAAAAATCTCTTCACCCTTAATCGAAGGAATACATTTACTAATTTCATCAACGCAGTAAAAAGTACAGAGTTTTTGTAACGTTGGTAGCACGTATAAAGGTAAAAACTCACTAACAAAAAATAAATAAACGAGTATTCAGTGTTTTTTTTTCTGTTACTTTGTAACGGAAACCTTTGATTTTAATTATTTTATATTTGCTGATTTTTATGCCTAATTGAAAAAGTTTTTTCTGTGTAAAAGCAATTAACAGCTTTTCAACAGTTGAAAAGTCCGCCAATGAACAAATAACAGTCGCCTTCGGTAAAAAAAGACAGGTAAACAGGATAGCAAAAACGTTTTATAACGTTTTTAATCGATGCGTATGAAATACGAGACTTAACACTCCTATTTTTTATCGATTAAAGGCACCCTTAATTAATACATTTGAGTGTAGCGAGATGTTAAGCGATGTTATCCTGTGTATAGAACTGACAAGTATAGATTAGCTTAAACAGTATTCTTCCCAGGTCCGCTTACGTCTAGAACTTTTCACCTTTGGCTCCAAGTAGCTGTCAGTTCAAGGACAGCGGCCACACCCCGGAAACTACGAGAACTCGCAGGTTAAGCTTGGTAGAAATGCACATAGGCCGATTTATTCTACTTTTGTGTTTTCCTTATCATCTCTACTAATCCTTTTAACTAATTTCTACAATAGTATATGCCCAAACATTTCTACAGCACTCCTACTCCCATTTAATATCCATAAGTGTCTATTTCTTCTGGAACCTAGTACTATACGCATAAATATTGCGTTGGCAGAAGAGCTTATAATATATACAACATGTATACAATTCCTATATTTCGGTGCTGAAGGTAATGAGTAACCATCAAACTATTTTTCCCATGAAAACCATATGAATATGCCCTACAACTGTGAATCAAGTTCCACTGTCTTTAGGTCACGATGAAGAAGAATACGTAAAGCAGAGTCCATGTCACATGCTTTCTCGAACAACATGTATAACCTATTGACTTCCGTGTCCTAGTTGGTGAGATGCCTGTCACCCAACCAGGGGATGGAACCTTTTTTGGTTTGAGATCTCCTATACACTTGTTGGTTGGAAGAGAATCACGTGGTAATAAGTCCGCCGGTTGTAGAGTATACGACGAGAGTTTAATTCAATAGTATAAAATAATAACGTAATTGAAACAATGAAAATAATCTGCTCGTACCCGTTGTTTTTCTTGTAAGTAGGATGTAATTAATTTATTTTGTATAAAAATTATAATAAATTTAAATTATTATATTATACATTTCTTAAATAATTTTATCTTTTTTTGTAAAAATACTAATGTTATTTATTAATTTATAACTTAAGGCTCATGTAGAACCCCCAGTTTCAAATACTCCCTCTCTGTTCCTCGTTTAATATTCCCTATAATTTGTTTCTTAAACCAACTTTATTAGTTAAACTCAAAGTATTAAAAATCTTTACATACGTGTATCATTCTTGTCATTTATTGGTGCTACCCATGGTATATCGTGTGATATATTTTACCTATTAATAATATATGATAAATATAGCTATGTCAAACTCGATACATTAACAACCTATTTATATATTTATTGTGATGTACTGGAACTGTGTATTGTCTATTGTGCGATTTATTACCTATTAATAATATAGATGTAGTTATGTCAAACTGGAGACATTAACAATGTCTTTATATAATTATTGTAATGTATTGGAACTACGTATTGTCTATAGTGTATTGTATTACCTCTAAAAATGTAGATGTAGCTATATCGAACTTGAGACAACTATTTTTATATATCGTGATTTTGTGTTATGACATTATTGTGATGTATTGGAACAAAGTAATTTTAATAGTGTAATTTATTGCTTTTTTATAATATAGAGGTATCTATGTAAAAATTAACATATCATGCAAATTAGAAATGTTTTTATATAGCCTGCAAGTAAATTTAGTTCACAAATATTTTTCATTTCTGAAATAAAGCTTTCTGTAGTGTACACAATAAAAAGAAACTTTTATTTCACAATGGCGGCATTATAAGAGATAAGAAAACGAAGATTTTATTCCAAGATTGGATTCGTATGTGTCATCTACAATACCAAAGGCCAACTGGTAGCTTTCAGATAAAAATGAAACATACTGTTTAACATAAATTATTAAAAGAAAGAGCTCCTCGGTAGATGTTTCAACTTTTAATTTATGAAAAGTTCAAAAACGAAAACATACGAGTTAATTCGCGAAAATCTATTGAATTTACAAATTAATTTCAACGAATTATAGCGATCATGGTTCACAGTTTTGTATTCTTGCTAATCCACCGGACGTTGAAAAAAGAACTGATTTACCGTTGTTTTATTCAGCCTAAAATAGTTTTTTTTGTACATATTTTAAAAGAGAAATTTATAATTAATAAACCTAAGAAATTGACGCAGCACTTCCATCAATTCATCTATGTACTCGTTAGGTACATCGTAGTAAGGTAATCACACAATGGATCTGAATACAACTACGGCTCTAACGAGAGATATGTTATGTAGACAGCCCTAGATTTTATAATCCCTGATACTCGTATAAACAGAGCTTGCAGTAGTCAACTATTAAAATCCATACATAGTCCAAACATGAATCCCAGCGCGGATACTTCTTTAGTGGTGATACTTCTCATATGAAAAATAAAAGTTTATATTTCATCAATTGCCAAGCCAAAATCTCGTATCTTCTGAACATCACTCAAAGTAACAACATTTATTTGATAATCATATAGTGTGTCAACATATTAAATCTTAAAATTTGACATTTGTTTAGGCTAAGAAATAAATTTAAACTTAAGACTGTTGTTGAGTAAGATGAAGAAGATCACTCCTAGATGGTTTGGGCATATATTAAAGAACGACTTAATGAACAAAGACTTACAAAACAAATATCTAGTGAAAGGCGTGTGAGAGGATTATTAATGTATTTATTTATTTAACACTTTTATTGCAAATACAATCTGGCAGGCTTATTGCCAGGCGGCAATCTCTTCCAACCAATCAGAAATGAATGAAAGTATGGTAGGATCTAGTGAATGATATTTTGGAAGAAGGAAACGTTAGAAAAGCCAAGAAATCGTAGGAGAAGTCTTAGAACGTGTATAGGTTTAGAAGAGGCCAAATATGTGTTGAGAGGTTTATTTATTTATAGTATAATGTACTTCATAACGAAAATAATAAAAAAATCTGTCAATTTCAACCATTAAGATTAAGAGAATATAAAAAAAGAACAAATTTTACACAATTACAACAAAAACAATCAGAAAGAAACAGGTATCATGTTACCAACACAATACGGGGCCATCCATAGGCCCACATCCCGCACTGCGCATAAAATACAAACACTAAAGACAAATCAATTGAAAAATAAATTAAACACCAAATACAAATTGAAAACAAAGTATAAAAGTCGGAATCAGACAGGTGCACACACACATTACAAATCCTCTTCAGCATGAAGGCAAAATCACAAAAACTATAATAGTTTAAAAAAATGCACAATAATCAATTAAAAAGCAGTTCAAAAAAAGTTTTTCAAAAGCTCTCGAGAGACACGCTGGATTTTATTTCAAAGCTCTGATATTCGTAAGTGCTTTTTCAGGCACTCCTTATAGGCCAGCAAACTAACTAAAAAAATATCCGAAACTTCAGCGTACTCATTTCCGATCATGTGTAGTCTAGGCATGGGAGAATTAGCAAAATAATTTGTTCTATCATTTCACATAGGAACGTGTCTTGCATGCAGCCTGGTAATTCTTGTCAGAACTCGAATGCTAATGAATTCTAAGAGTTTTGGATAATCGATAACTTCATTAACGACTTTGAAAAGTACCATCAAGTCTGCTAATATTCGCCGATCAGACTTGTAAAATTAAGGTTAAATAACGAATTTTTTAAATTTATATGAATCATATTCAGACATATTTTAAAATTGACCTATGTTGGACTCTCTCCAGTGCAGTGGATTTAATTGTATATTGAGATTGTAAAGTCTTGCATTCTCACCTCTCTCCTTATCGCAACAGGGAAATGACATGAAATTATGTAAATAATTAATATTTAGAGAAACAGTAATGGCAGTCTTGAAGAAAAATAGTTTGAGGAAGACTGCCCTAGAAACATTACATTTCTGTAATAGTAATTAGTGATTAGTTCCTTGATAATTAACATTCTGCGAGGAAGCCTCGAGGGAAGCGGGCCTAAGATGTGTTAATTGAATTCTTGCAGATATAGATATGAGACAACTGAGCCTTGTAATTAATTTCTCCCCAGCCCGATGACAACATTCATGAGAAATGCATAAGCGAAATATAGCCTCATTATATTCTTCTGCAATAAACCTAAATTTAAGATCTGTAATTATGTATAAAAGATAAGCGGATATTCTTTATATTTTAATTATCGGGAGACGTGAGATCCCGTGAGACCATATTACCGTAACCGTATTAATGGAGCTTTCGAGTTTAAAACCAATGGAGTAGATCCAACACTTGTGAATTGCCATCGTAAGTGTTGGAAGTGCTATCGCACGTGAAGTGGCATCGACACTGGCACACGTCTAGGGTGTGAAAATTGATATCCCAAACAACTGGGTGGAACTTGAGCGTATTATAAACTAGGCCATTGAGGTCGTTCTGATATTGCTGGTGAAGTCTTTCTGTTGATTTTACATTAATATAAAATGAATTCATAACATTTTTGACTGCCTTAAAACAAATTTATCTTAATTTGTGTTAAAAATATAACATCTAAGTATAATATTTTTTATAACGGTATACTCGATTTTACATAATCATAAAATAAATTTTGTTAAAAAGTAAAATGTTTAGTCAAGGAGTTTAAATTAACGAGATTTAAAGCTACTCGTATTTTGCACACAAAGATACTAAAAAAAACGAATTTTCTAATTAGGTTGTAAATACAGTAGCGGTCAATGAAATGTGTTTACCTTGAAAAATCGACATTTTTTTGCATTACAATGTTTAATGTATTGTTTTACTTATTTATTGGGTTGTTAAATTGTGATATTTATTTATTGGGTTGTTAAAAAGTGATATTTTTAAGTAATTCACATTGTGAAATAAACAAATTATTGAAGTTTTTCAAAATTAATGTATTTAAACCAGTGTGTTTGTTTGAAAATTCCCTAAAACAAACATATTTTTACGACATCTGATTCGAGTTTTATGAAAGTATTCGAATCATAAATTTTTGTCAATGTTATAATTTTAAACTTGTTCGACATTTTTAGCTCTGAAAAAATGTTAAAACAGTAACGTGATATAAAACATTCTTCATTTTATAAATTTTCTGCCTTACTTATTGTGTATTTTTCATGAGTTTCAATATTTCATAGATTTTATATCTCCTGAGAATTTACATAGATTTTTCCTAGGGCAACCAGGGTACGAGTATTATTTACATTTCTTGAGAAAAATATAACAGGCACCGAATATGGTGTAATACTCGTACAATATCAATTATTTATTAAATAGGAAAGTTTAGGCTGAGAGCTGAGAAATGAGATATCTTCAAAAGAAAGGTTTTCAGACCATTTTGATGACCTCCATGACCTAGCTAATAACACGTATATCTTCTGACTCGAAGGTTGCGGGCTCAACTTCCACCGGAGTTCAGTTTTAAAAAATATATATATTTTCAGTCTGAGTTTTACTTAAGGTCTTATAAACATCTTTCTGTTTGATTGGATGAGATTGACACATGACAATAATCCTACAAGGCTGTACTTTAATAATTAAGTGTAAGTCATAGCTGCCTGACTTGATTTTTTAAAATATTTGGGTTCAAGTTCCGAGATAGAGCGCCTTTGAGGAGAGTTTGCTTTCTAAACGGTGCATATATAACGTTGTCTTTCGAAATGAACAAAAAGAAATCACAGTTGTTGAAATGTCATTAGCAATACGAAGAATCTGGTAAAATGAATAAATTTGTTTTTTTTTCCAGTATTATGATTCCTTGAACATATCTGTGATTGGAACATGTGCGTGTTCTGGATGCCTTTAATCCCACGAATCTAGTCATCGGATTTACAACCATAAAACTAGATATAGTTCATCATCCCATGTATTGACAATACTCGCATTTATCTAGCTCGTGGAAATATTGTAAATTGGAGAATTCTGCACTATTTTTTTAATTTTATTTTCAGCTTCTATCAAATGTTGAATCTGGGTATAAGACTAACGTCCTACCAACTAAGCCAAAAATATCGTTGATAAATTTAACGTAAACCACATAAATGGCTAATTCATGTAAACTTTTATGAAAAAGAAAATTCTCACGAACCAACAGTTTTTTGCATTAAAAGTCTATGTTATGTGTGGTAGATTCTTATGTATGCCTTCTAAAAATATACTTAGTCGATAGCCATATTTTAGAAATTGGAGACTTTCGAATGTGGCGCTATTGAATATATAGTAAAACGAATTGAGGTGCATGGCCGCGCGGTAACACACTGGACTTCAGTGCGGAAGGTCATCGGTTCAAACCCCGCGCTGTGCTACTCCCCTTGAATGACATAGGCATTTTTTCCGTCTAGTATTTGAGGGTATAAGGATACCTTTATATATATATGGTACATATTTTTTTAAAGAATATATACCATATATACGTAACGATATGACATAATAAACAATGCGCGAAGAAAGAGAAATTCGAAACTTAATCAAGCGTCCCAAAATTGAACATCTCGGTTAATTTATCGATTGCGAAAAATACCACATTACAGGTAATCATGGTGACAAGAGTGAAAGGGTGTTAGTCCCCCACGATTATGGTCTCCCATGACCCTCTTCTTCCCAAACCATAGCTAGGAAGCTATAGTTCGGGACGAAAATGGTGGAGAGTGGGTTAGTTACTGAGGATGGGGGGACTGGTTCCAGTTTTCTGTAAAAGGGGATGTAGTTTATGGCCGAATACGGTCATGGCATCATAAGAGTAAATATAAACCCTAAAACATTAGCTGTGTTATCCAGTGGAGATAAATTATAATATTTTTTGAACCAACGACCTTTGGCTAACTATTTCATCGTGTTAGTTGCATGACATTGTGAATTTTATTGAATTATTTTTTTATATTTTGACTTACCAATCACTTTGATCAGGAGAATAAATGCATTTTGAGTTCCTAAAAATAATTGATATGGTGTTGACAACACACACTTTGTATCCAATGAACATCTATGAAGCCCCCAGATGGATTTCTTCTCTTAACACTGGGATGCTGTTTGTCATAGAATATGATCTCAGGTCTTTTAATACCACCTGATTAACCGCGTTTGTTACATAAAGTATGTGTAATTAAACAAATGTACGTTTCTTTACTTAAAGTAATTTGTTTTTGTTTCCAATAAACAAGATTATTATAAAAATAATAATCATTAGATGAATAAATCCCTAAGAACCCAATACAAAAGAAAAATGTTTAAGAAATATTACTTCTTACCGTCAATATGGTCCTAGAAGACATTTTTTTGAACTGACAATCCACCCACACTAGGATGATTTGTGTCACTAGATCAAAGTAACTATGCAATTGTTTAAAAGGAATATAACATAAATATTAAAAAAATGACAATTTTAGACTAAAGTTTCAACTTATTGATCTTTAGTCTAAAGATAATGAAGTGTTGAAAGATGGTGTCCAATATAATGGAAAAACCAAATGAAAGAAATAAAAATAGTTTTGTTAAATACTGTACTTAACACAGCCCAGTCCAGATATAATAGAGAATTATAGTCTAAAATACTTCGCAGTAAGATTGAAACACGATACTCAGACAAACTTAAAATTTAACTGGTTTTCGTTTTAACGTTTCCTTAGAATATTTTTTATTTTATAAAAACTGTTTCTATTAAATGAAAACACGTTTTAATATACTAGGCACAATATTATTCAAGATGTTAATTGAAAAGTAATTTATTATTTTCTGTGAAAAAGTTGAATTATTAAAGCTATTGTGGTTACCCTGGATCTGCGTTGCTTATAAGATGTTTCAGAAAAAAAATGAATATAAAAGAAAGATTCGTATAAAAATATCAAATTTTAATGAAACATAAGTCATTTTTTGGAACAAATAAAGTATATGTATTTACTAGATAGAAAACTCTTCAGGTTATAGCAAAAAAGGAAATATTCAATTCAAAGACTTTTTTTAATACACGGAAAGAGTATACAAAAATTAAGTATTCGCGGAACAGCTCACATAGAATGGAGGAAAATGAAATACGGAATTAAAATAACTCTTTTATATTGTTTCTGCCTTGAGCCAGAGTCAAATTGTCTTTGTAATGAGAAAAATCTTATTTTTGTGATATCATGGATAGGATTTATAATATATTGTTTATAGTTAAGGCATTAACGTTGCGGAGGTTTAAAGACATTTTACCAGTTCGAACGGAATTTAGCCTTGTTTGTGCTCCCCTGAAGATGAGGTAGGTGAAATCCTTGAAACCGGTAGGGTTATACCGTTACAAAACAGTGGAATAAACAGTGCTTGATAAAAATAAATTACAATGATTTATAATAATTAATAACACGTTTTTCAATAATTGATAGTAAAATCAAAAGTTTCATTTATATTAGATAAAACACTCATTTATCAACGACTAAACATTTTATATTTATTTAACACTTTATTGTAAATACAATCTGGTGGGTTTATTGCCAGTTGGTGGTAATCTCTTCCAGCCGACCAGACGAAAGTAAATAAAGCTAGTTACATGGTCGCAAAAAAATATTCAAATTATTACTCATATTTATGAAATTTATGGACAAAAACATATTAAAGTAAAAGTGAGATATCACCAATCAAAATAAAAAAGAAACGGAAGAAATAAAAATCAGAAATGAAACATGTTATATTACTGACTAGCAATGAAGAGTTTTTCAGTCGCACGTCAAGGATGGAGCGAGTCTAACGTTGGTTTGTAACTGATTCCAGAGTCTCACTGCATGGACAGTTAAGAATGACATAAAAAGAGAGGAGCGATGAACTGTGAAGGTCAATAAACACTCTTTATCTGAGCGCAGCGCAAGTCCATGATCGGAAAGACCCTTTAAATTTTCGGCGAGATAAGAGGGGGTGGCGGGACAGTTAAGGATGATATACAATAGAGATAGTATTTGAATTTTGTTTTTTTCTTCTCACGTTTAATAGAAACATTTATAAAAATATCAAGACGATTGAAATCCTAATTCCCTGTTGCAGTCATAATAATAAAGAAAAAGAAAAAAAAAACAATCTATTACTATACGGCCTGAGAAAGTATGAAATATGCACCTTAAGAACGTACTACCTATAGTAAGGATTCCATATTATAAAGGTGCACTCTAGGTTGCTTCTTGCCTTCATCGTCTTAACTTATTTAAAATCATTAATGAAAAAAAAAATAATAAAAACCAATAAATTTAATTTATTTGATTGATTGTGATGGATTGGAACCGGTTTCGGAGATACGAGATGTTATATTTGATAGCGGTTTCACTTTTTCACATTATATTTACAAACTCATTAGTAGTTGCTTGAAAATGTTGGGATTTATCTTCGAATTTCAAAACTATTTAAGGGAACACAAACAATTAAGTTTCTTTACATCGCCTTGGCTGGAGAGTCCATTCTAGTGCAATGGAGAGATTATAACATAGGTTTTTGCTCCACGTCAATTTTAAAATAGGTCTCAATATGAATGATATAAATAATATTTTTTTGTTATCTTATCTGATTGGTGAATATACGCACACTTGATTGTACTTTTCAAAGTCGTGAATGGAATCATCGATTGTCCAAAACTCTTGGAATTGATTAGCATTCAAGTTCCGACAAGAATTACCAGACTGCAAGACACATTTCAATGCGAAAATTACAGAACAAATTATTTTGCGAATTCTCCCATACCTAGACTGCAAAGGATCGAAAATGAGTATGCTGCGGTCTTGGATATTTTTTGAGTTAACATAATTTGCTGACCTACAAGGAGTGCCTGAAAAGGCACTTTCGAGTATCTGAGCCTTGAAATAGAATCCCGCGTGCCTCTCGAGGACTTTCGTAATTTTTTTGAACTGCTTTTTAATTGATTATTGCGTATTTTTTTACTATTTTTTGTGATTTTGTCCTCATGCTTAAGAGGATTTGTATTGTTGCACCTGTGATTCGTAATGTTGAATATCTGAACCTTGAAATGGGATCCCGCGTGTCTTTTGATGACGTTTGAAGACCTTTTTGTGAACTGCTTTTTAATTTTACAATATACTTTTCAATAGATTCCAAGATCACTCCAATGAGTGATCTATTAAGAGGTAATGATGTCTATTGAGAGGTAATTTTCTACGTTTTGCCACATTTGATTATTTAGTGTACACTAATCCCCCATTATCTGCGGGATCCTTATCCGGGATTTCACTTATCTGCAATTAACCTCTCGTGATTTTTTCTTAAATGTCGTGCCATATCAATGCAGCTAACGACCATGAAAAATGTCGACGAAGCTGCGTGTTATTATTATCCGTATATCCATATTGAAGAAGGCAGAGAGCGCTCATATCATTTTGGATTGAGAATTTTCACATCTCATAATAGGGGGGAGGGGGGGGGGGCATGTTTAGATTGCCGAAGGAACGTTTGTATAAAAATAGTCTTTATGACCACGATTTGACACATTAGGTGGAGTACAACCTGCGTGATGACATACCGGTAAAGAATGGTAGAAAAGTAATAATTTATACAGCACCATTTAGAGAACAGATTCTCCTTACTAAAGACATTATTCTAAGTCAGACTGGAAGTTTAATAAGGAAAGATTTCAGGCAGAATCAATTTGAAAGTAGTGGAGAACAGTTTTTTTTGTTTTTCTCATATTTGGTTTATTTGAAACGAAAATGTAGACTAAGGAGGAAAGGGGAATTCAGCCTACATTTAAAAGTTCATCAAAGCCAAATTAAATAGTTTTTTAGCACAATGTTTACTTTTACCTTTTAAATTGTGTGTAAGAGCCGCGATTACTAACATGCAAACTTAGACATTTGCCTAGGGGTACCAAGTCAAAGGGAGCGCTTGGTGATTAAAAAATAGGTTATAAAAATAGGTATAAGATTGAGATGTATGCTTTATGGAAGTATGCTGTCAGTTTAGTTTATATTTCAAATTTTATGATAACCATGACTGTTCAATGTTACAGCTTAGAAAACAAATAATTGTAAAATATGTAAATATTTACATTATTTGATTTACGCACACAATTAACAAGTCGTTCCGCTGAACGAAGTTTTTAATTGTTGAAACGATGAAAAACATATTGATGATCCACGCTATAACAAAACAGACTAAACGCATTAGCCATGTATCAATTGATCAGTTATACATGTGAATAAAGACTTCGATGACATGAGAAGAAAGCAAGATGTAAACTGTAATGGTTTTTTAGCGAATGTCCTTGAAGGACGCGCTGATGATTTTGATTGTTTGGTATTTAAATAAAATACGTCAATTAGCGATGCGGAAAGAGAGAGTGAATGAATCAATGAATAATAAATAATAATTAATGGTGCTTTATTTATCGGTAAGTAGGTATTTATACATTTCAGAATGGGCGCGGGAGTGCGCCCGCAATATATTTTTATCTCGCTTCTGTGCGTGCAGAGATGGTCGATTGAAATATTGCAGACATCGCAAATAATATTGTGGGTAGACAATTTGTTGGCGAAAACGGCGAGACAGCGTGATGCGTTCTCTTTCTACTGTGGAATGTATCGTAAATAGTATTTGTGGGTAAACGATTTCAATGTGTTGGTATGCGACCTTTGGACATATCCAAAGGTCGTTTCGTCGGTCGTTGCCCGTGTATGTTGACAATATTTCAGCGACGACAGTAGTTCCTACAGTTTGTACTGTGGTGCAAAACCCAGTCCCATCCAAGGTCATCATTCAAAATGGTGGTGAGCATTTTTAAATGACTATTTGGGGGATTATGGGGGGGAGGGGGGCGTAAGCTGTGAACTGCCTAAGAGCGCCGTCTATACAAATGCGGCACTGGTTGTGACTCTCTTTCGTGTACTCACTCAGAGGGGGTTTAAAAATCCAGTCCTTGATGTATACAAGTATGGCATACCCTTCAGCACTTGGACCTCTTTTTCTATGCGGCATTTGATGACTTAGTGCTACATGCTTCTTTTTGCTTTATGCGTTTTTTCTTTTCACAAACGCCGTTCGCAGTATTAAAAAGTGCCACCTTCAGCCAAAGCGCGTCTCTACTGGTCGCACTCTTGCGCCTCTGCAGCCTAGATCTGAGTAGATTAGACTTAAGGCCACCCTTGTATATATTTTTTCGGGCAACTCTGGCCTCTACTTGAAGTTAGCGTATTTACAAAACTGTTATAACTTCTACTCCATCAAATCCTAAATCTGAACATGCGTAAACATTTTGTGATTACTTATAGTGAAATGCTTATATTTGCATTTTTAACTATGTATTTTTAAAATAGTATTTGAACATGTTTACAAAACGGCTATAAAATATACTAAACGTGGAGTTTTCTCGCTTCTCGCCAGGTGAACGACCCTCCCTAGAAGTCGGTGACCTCACAGATGAAACAAATTAAATTTATTCTATTTATATACTTAATTTGGTAACAGTATCCTACAGAAAGTTGGAATAGAAATTCGTGTAAATGTAAAATTTATTTTTTTGATTTATTAGTCGAGTTAAAAAAAAACCTTTTTCGTTTTGTATTACAAAAAGGAAACCTTCGTTAGATTTAATAATATTGTTATTATTAGTTGAATGTTCGTTAAAAAGTACGCAAATCCGAAAAGAAAATATAATTGGAATTTTAAACGAAATAAACAAACAAGATACGTTCCAATATGAACAGTATCAAAACTGGCAATAAATAATTGTGTGCTGGTGCCCACCTTGATCTATGGAAGTGAAACTTGGACTTGGCAGAAGAAAGATAGGAGTAAGATTAATGCTGTGGAGATGCGTTTACAAAGGAAAAAATGTGAATGAAGACATCATAAATTAATGCATGTATAAAATCGATGTTTTAAGTAAAATGAAGAAATGAGCTTTAAGATGGTTTGTACATGTTAAGAGAGTGAACGATGAAACAATGACTAAGCGAGTATACAAGTCAGAAGTGCAATGTGTCCGTGAAAGAGGAAGACCGAGGCAAACGTACCTGGACCAAATGAACCAGATATCGAAAGAATGTAATATGCGAGAAGTATAAATAATTGAAGATTGTAAATGATGAAATATATGAATATGCACGAGGTGAAAGTTCTGTGCTTGGATAGAACATTTTGGAGATCTGTTTTCTCTGCCTACCCCGCAAGGGACACAGCGTGATGATATGTATATGCATGTAAAGAAAATAAAGAAAAGCTTGAATCTTTTATGAAAGGTTTCGACTTTAACTTTGTGAAATTCCTTATCAGAATACTTAACAATAAACTACTTTGTTATTCCATTATTAATGTAAGTAGATTCCCGTTTCACGTGTTTCTACATACTATTCCGAGCCCCGGAACATTTTGTGGAAATACACGTACGTAGTGGGGATTTATGTAATAAAAAGTAGAATATTTTTATATTTTTAGATATAAAATGACCCACAATTGACATAAACTTAGAATAAAAATAAAACACTATAGTATAATGAATACAGTTTTCTATAGTTTGAAACTTGAGAATGAAAAAAATTGTACGGTTTCTGAATTTTTCTGAAAATCACAATCTGAAAATCCTTAGCCTCTTCCACATCCATACACCTTCTCATACAACCTCTACGATTTCTCTGACTTTCTACTTTTCATTTTTTTAGAATATCATTCACTTGATTTTTTTTACAATTTTACGTAATCATTTCACTCTTATATATTCATTGTACCAGCACACCTTATGAACCTTATTAAGTCACTGTACCAACATAGTATTGCAACAATCATACTTAACTATATCAAATCCAAACAGTTTACAGTGTAAAAGGGTGTACGTCAAGGATGCATCTACTCTCCCGATATGTTTGACCTATATGGAGAATATATTATGAGGTAGGGATGATGGGATTGCTAATGGTTAAATGAAGCTCTCAAATCTGAGATATGCAGATGAAATGACCCTGATTGCTACATCAGAAGAAGAAATTACTACGCTCCTTAAAAAAGTGAAAGATGAGAACAAGCTCCTGGGCCTAGAAATGAATAAGTCAAAAACTAAGCATATGATAAAATATCGTAGTAATAAACTGTCACATAATAATGTGAAACAGTATCTGGAAGTACTCGTAGTTACTGATTTTATCTACTAAAGCTCTAGTACGAGTATTACAAACAATAGAGGGTGCAAGACTGAAGTAAGAAGATAAAATGAAATGGCAAAAATTACTATGTCAAAGTTGGAAAAGCTATGGAAGAGCTAAACTAGCACCATCACGGCAAAACTACGTTAAGTCTCTCGTCATCGCTATATTCATGTACGGCGTGGATTCTTGGACGTTGAGAGCAAGCGAGAGACGAAGAATAGATGCATTTGAAATGTGGTACTGGAGAAAGATGCTACGAACTCCAAGGAGAGCAAGGCTAGCTTGCGCCTCCATTCTCGAAGAACTGAGAATCACCATCAGATTGTCGACAATATGCATTCGATGAGTCCTTCTTTGAGTATATTGTTCGTGGCAAAGGAGACAGTTTGGAGAGGTTTGTGGTTATTGGAGGTGTAGAAGGACGACCCACAAGAGGAAAGTGGATTCGATTTCTGCGGGAACACAGTTATTTAAAAAAAAATCTCTGAGTCTCCCTTCAGGCCTTTTTAATATTTTCTGGTTGGTTGGGAGAGATTGACACATGACAATATACCAACAGAATATACCGTATACAACAACACTAATACAATGAAAGCATATTATTGTATTTAATATTTTTATTATTTCTGTTTATGTGTTGATAATCGAGCAATGAGCACGAATAAAACCATGTACTGATAAGAGCACGCTCATGCACAAAAGCCGTTTATGCGCGTGAGCCACACTAATGTGTACCCGTGAGCCGAATACGCTCCAAAGTACACACTAACGCGTCTCGCTCGCATGAGCAGCTTATGCGTATGAGGGGCTCACGCGCATAATCGGTTCATGCGTATGAGCGGTTTACGCGCATAATCAATTCACGCGCACGAGCGGCTCAAGCGCACGAGCTACTCATGCACCTGAGCTGCGCTAGTCTCTATCTTTGAGCGTGTTCGGCTCACAGGTGCACATTAGCACCGCCCACGCACATGAGCCACTCATGCGTGTGAGCAAGCTCAGTACATAGCTTATACATGAATGTGATCGGTTCATAGGAACAAACTAGCACTGCTAGCACGCACGAGCGGCTGACGCTTGTGAGGGTGGTCAAATCAGTACACGTTCAGATTTTTGTTCGTTTTGAATGTTCAGATGTTTCTGCGTAAATACAAAGTTTACATAAAAAATGTTTTTTTCCGTTTCATGTAATGAAATCTGTTCTTTTGAAATTTTATTGCGGAGTTATTTCATGGCTGAGTAATTAAATTTAAGCTATTCTTATATTGATTTAAGAACTAAGCAATTAGATTTGACGGAGACCACAGAACTTTCTCGTTCAAGAGTCTGAGGGTCTAATTATAATTTATCCTTAAAATAACAATACCATCAGAATTTCTAATACATTTTAATGGAGTTTTGTTGTTTCATGAATATTTAAAAATAATGTCTGCGGAGATTTTTTTAGTAGTTTATTAAGTTTAATTAGTTGTATTATTATCTAGTTCCATGGTTTAGTTGGTAGGACACCTGTTGACCAATCCGAAGATTTTTTAAGAATATATATAATTTTTTTTAATAATGGATATAAGAGATTTCGTCTCTTTCTACAATTTTCTCCTTTTAAAGTAAGTGAGCCGTTGGACACCAGCAAACTTACTAGCCACAACGCTGTACTTGATCCAATGGCACGAATCCCATTGGCAAGTTCTTTCCGTTTTTTTAAGAATATATATGAGCAAAGTTGTAGGCATTCTTATGCCTCCGAATACTAGACGGAAAAAATGCCTGCACGGGGTTCGAACTGACGACCTTCCGCACTGAAGTCCAGTGCCTTACCGCGCCATGCGTCATACTAGCTTGCGAGGGTTGATTCGAACACATTTTTTAAATCCAGTCTAGTTTTCACGTAAGGCCTTTTTTAACATATTTTTGGTAGGTTGGAAGAGATTGCCACATAGCAATAATCTTGCTATGTTGTACTGCATAGAAAGAAAGTGTAATGAAATGCAATATTAAGAATGTTAATTTCTTAATATATTTAACTCTTTATTTTACAAATAATCTGGGTGACTTATTGCCAGGCTGCAATCTCTTTCAATCAACCAGACAAATAAATAAAGGAAGTTAGTTACATGGTCGCCAAAAATCTTCAAATGATGATTCATCTTTATGAAATTTACGAACACATTCATAATAAAAGTAAAAGCGAGATATCATCAATCAAAGGAAAAGGAAGGAATGGCGGACAGGAAAGAACAATCAGAAATGAAACACGTTACATTACTGACTAGAAATTAAGAGTTTTTTCAGTGCTAACAATTTTGAGAAGAGATTATTTTTCTTCCGTATCTTTCATTATTCTTCATCATATACGAATAAGTTATTCGGAGAAGAGCATGCTAGGGAGACACATTGTTTTCCACCCCATAAATCAAACCGTTGGGCTTTGAATTACTGGAGCAGGCATGTAGCTCAGGGGGTTTATCATTGGACGTGTTAGCAATACTACCGCATGTGAAGAAACATCAATACTACAATAGTACACGTCTAGCACGTGTGAATATTATTTTATCAGATTGGGAACCTTTTTTTATATTCTTTTTATTACAAACGGGATCCTAATCCACAGCTATCCGGATCGGAAGAAAAGCAAGCGTCTTTCCAACAGTTTTTTTTTAGTAAACTCGATTAAGCAATTTAATGTAATCTGACAATGAGTATGGCCGCGTGGTAACGTACTAGTTACCATTTTTGCGTTACATGCGGAAGGTCGCCGGTTCGAACCCCGCGGTGTTCTTCTCCCCTCGAATGACACAGGCATTTTTTCCGTCTACTATTCGGGGATATTAGGATACCGATGACTTTGGTCATATCTATTATTTAAAAAAAAAACGAAAAAAACACACGCCGGTGTGCTCTGATCGTCTCACTTCAGGTGTGTCATCAGATCCATTACAGCGTAGTGGCTGGTTAGTTTACTGGTGTGCAACAGCTTACTCACTTAAAGAAGAGAAAATAGAAGAAAGAGACGAAAACTCCAAGGCATATGTTCGCTTTCCAACATTGACGTTAGAATAGCGAGGGAATCCTACTACGAGACCCTAATACTACGAGGCCCAGCTACGACGACGCTTTTGAGTATGATCCGAACTGTTAAAATATTAGTTTAAAATAATGCTACATTTGGATACTTATAAAAAAAAAACTACTAGGCTACGCAGGATCTTGAATTTTAGTAATTGCATGGTTAATTGGTTTTCACCGTCCTTTCTAAATATGAATACCGTTGATTAGGAAATTGTGATAAATATAGTTAAATCAATTTATTGTTAATACTCCTTGACTTAATTGGATTTGATAAAAAAAAGCAGAACATTTAACTTTCTAAAGGTTACGTCAATATTAAAGATATTGAGATATATTTAAGTTAATTTAATTACATGACTTTGTATATTTCATGATTAAATAAATGTCAACGAGTAAATTGAATTAATACCAAAAGAGGTAACCACAGCAAATACCTGCTTAACAGGGCCAGGTTTAGGGTTAGTGTCAATTCGCGTACAATTTATTTTAGGGTTAAAATATTTCATTTACTTAATTGTATTACACGTTTATACAACCAGCCATAAAAGTGTTAAACAAGTTGATACGTATATAAAAATCTGATAACTAAACGGGATCGATTCCTCAACTCGGCTACAGAGGTCATCTTCCTCCTAAGAGAAAAACACATATTATGAAAAGAAAGAAAGAAGATAGTCGCATAAATAAACAAATTTTAAGCGAGGAAGATGTAAGCAACAAAAGAAACAGAAGCATGTGAAAGAGACAACGGTGGCGTTTGTGGATAGAAAGGCGTGGAAATTTTTTCTCTCTGCATACCCAAAAGGAACATTGTGTGATATGGGTGTTAACACTTGCCACCCTATGATGGATAGTGAGTGACCAGTACTTACATAATAAAATAATTTTATAGCTAATTACAAAAAAATAACCTAGCAGATTTTGCATAATTTTAATTTAAAACATACATTTTTCACTGGATGCTTAGCGTCCAGCATAGTGGCTGGCGGAATTGTTAAGCACAGTAAGGCAAGTTTTAATATATCTTCTGCATCATATAAAAATCTACAGTCTATGTCACGGTCACCTGATTCTTTCTTTGGTGTTGTGTCAATAGATTAGGGTCCTCTTGAGTTCTTTACGTTCTTCAAAATAAATGTATCAAAAAACTTAAATGTTGATCGTACTACGTTTTGTTTCGGTAAATTGTGTTTGGTGATAGGAAAAAAAATACATGGTGACATAGATGAAATAGCTGAAAAGTATAAGTAGATGCCAAATATGTGGGTTTGACTCTTAAAAATCAAAATACAGATTCAGTTAAGATAATTTTTAAGATCAATGAGAGCCAAGGAGGTTCACATGACCGATACTAAATTCAGGATAGCTGACAGACTATTTTTTACGATAGTCAGTACATATATCATGTAGATGTGATGCTGATGATAGCCTTCGTCTATGTGAAACGATAAATGTCGCAGCTACTCGCACACATTTCTGACTGTGACTGTAAAGTCCAATCCTAAGCTCACATTTCTTTCCACACCCGCTGTAAATATGAACTGAATCTTCCTGGACTACAAAGAACTGCTTTCTTTATAGTTGCTTCCTATGCAGGTTTTTTAACCAAGCCTGATTGGCGATGCTTTTCTCATAAAATTCTTCTTCACAGATTTCAATACAGTGTGTATTCTGCAGGTGTTTTTAAATTTAAGCTATGCTTATCGTTGGTTCCTTTTGATGTTTGCTATTTCACAATACAGCACGTTTTTGGGAATACTGTTTTCATCTATTCTTATTACAGGTCCGAGTCAGCGTAGACTTTTTTTTACTAAAGTTTAACCATCGTACTAAAAATACCTGCCTTATTGAGAACCTCTTCATTTTATTATACCACACAATACCTAGTATTCAGTAAAACCATACAAGAGCAAGATTTTGAGTCTTCCATGGTTCTAGATTTGTGTTCTATGTACAAATGTATTGCATCACTCTTTTTAAATTAAGAAATTCGATTTAATTTTTGTATTTCAAATGTTTTTTTTTGAAAAACCTCGGATTATTTTTAGAAAAGTTATGATTATTGAATGAAAAGACACAGTCAACATAAAAAGTGAAGAATGAATTGGAAAACATTTGTGTAATAAAACCAAAAGGCAATCTTCAACAGTAAATTTTGATGAGAGTACTCGCCCATAAATATGGTACATACATGCGTCTAACAAGCATATTTGTTTTGAGGCAGGCAGATATGATAGCTTTCCATGCCTTTCTAATCACACATACAGCTCTCATATCATCCACACCCATGCATATCAACATACATGCTCTCCTGTTTCTGATACTCCTTAGTAGATTGTTTTTTTTATTAAGATAAAATGTAGCACTGTCTATGGAGTGGAAGCATGTACGATAAAAAATAAAAATAGAAATATGATAAATGCAGCACAGATGTGTCGAAGCAGGTGCTCTATATTTCATAGACCACAAGGCACACCAAAGTCTCTATTTTCAAATAATCAGAGATTATAAACAAGACTTTCGACAACACGTAGGAAAATAATTCTAACATATTTTGAGCATGTTTCCAGAAAAACAAACGAAAGTCTAGAGAAGCTGGTGATCTCAAGGAAAGTTGAGGGAAAGTGAATAAGAATACGGTATTCTTTAAGATAGACGGACCAAATAAAGGAAATTGTAAGATCTTCTTTAAGGGCTGCATTTAACTTGCCTCGTGATCGGGAAAAGAGGCAGGTGGTGCGCCAAGTTCCAGACATAGTAGGGCGGGTGACCACAAGAAGAAGAAGGAAAAAAAAGTAAAGGGAATAAATATATGCTCACAGCAGCTTGTATACTATAGACCGTCAGCCGGTCCTGTCTCTTTGAGTCAACACGTTAAAAGCAACGGTGGTAATTGGTTTTGACTGCAAATAGAATTTCAGATTTTCTACACGGTTTGGTTTATTGAAATCATTAAATCAAAGACTTGTATAACGTGTGTCAATATATTGACAGATATAAGATTGATTGTGCGGGTGGATGGCGAGAGATATGATAGAAAAAAGAATAAAATATATTTCAGTTTCTACGTTTTCTCAGTTAAAACCCGCGTTTGTTGTGTTTTTCTCTGTGGAAATATAAACTCCCCTTTACTAGAGACGATGTTGTGCTTTTTTAATGTGATGGTTTTGGCAAAAAGTATTATTTTGGCGGAGATGAGTAAGTTTTAAATTTTATAATATTAGTTCTATTTAGTCTTTTGTGCACATGTGGTGGACATATATACATCAATTTATTCTAATCAACAAGCTTATCGTTCATACAAAAAGATGTTTGAATCCATAAAAGATTGAATTTAAAAAAAAATTGTATTCTTATAAAAAAATACTCGTAATACCGAAACAGTTTATTTGATTTTATTCCGTTTAAAAAAGATATATTACCATATTTTTGATAAACATACGTCAAAATATATTTTATTCGTACAAAATATGTCATATTCGACAAGAATAACACATGTGTTCTTAATAAAAATATTATGATCAAAAATATTTTACTAAATCTGCGACTTTTAACGAAATCACATTTATGCACGTTAATTTTGACAAATATGTTCTACTAGTTGCAACCCGTGAAATATTCACGGAAGTAAAACAAATTCTACATTTATGAAAATATATGGTCATAAATGTAGATTTTTTTTATATAGTATATATCATTTATACATCGTCCCCTTTTACACCGGTTCAAAAATTGTAAGCTATGTATTTAAAATTCGTTCAGTATCACGGACCCACCGAGATTCAAATTACTTTCGGAGAGAATCCAAGTATTCCTCTCTCACTCTCTTGTATTCAAAATTCAATTCTCGTATTCTTTCTTCGACGACAACCGTCGTGTGGGTTTTGGCCTATTTATACTATGATTTTGATATGTAGAAGGTTTTTGTGAAACAAGATAAAATTTGACATTTTTTCAAAATAAATAGTACCTAATTTAAATCTATTGACAACAACGTCAGGCAGAATTGTTGGAGAATCGTTTAGTAGCAATCGTAAAAAAAACGAAGCTAAGCGATACGTGAAATATTACATTGCGCTTATTATTTATTTTTTAAAGTTTGGTATGAAGGCTGTTTGTTGATTGTCGCTAAAATATTTATTTTTTTAAGTTTGGTATGAAGGCTGTTTGTTGATTGTCGCTAAAATATTTATTTTTTTAAGTTTGGTAAGAAGGCTGTTTGTTGATTGTCGCTAAAATATTTATTTTTTTAAGTTTGGTATGAAGGCTGTTTGTTGATTGTCGCTAAAATATTTATTTTTTTAAGTTTGGTATGAAGGCTGTTTGTTGATTGTCGCTAAAATATTTATTTTTTTAAGTTTGGTATGAAGGCTGTTTGTTGATTGTCGCTAAAATATTTATTTTTTTAAGTTTGGTAAGAAGGCTGTTTGTTGATTGTCGCTAAAATATTTATTTTTTTAAGTTTGGTAAGAAGGCTGTTTGTTGATTGTCGCTAAAATATTTATTTTTTTATGTTTGGTATCAAGGCTGTTTGTTGATTGTCGCTAAAATATTTATTTTTTTAAATTTGGTATAAAGACTGTTTGTTAATTGTCGCTAAAATATTAAAATTTAATTATAATATTTAACATTAAATAACTTTGTCATTAAATTTCCCACATTTATCCTCCCTTCAAGCTATCTCCCGGTTTTTTTAGGCTGAATGCTTTTAGGCTGAAATCCCGGTTTGTGACTATAAATATAATAAATGAATAAAATAAATGTCCATTTTTTATTACGAGGTAAACATATCATAGTTATTAATAAGTAATTAATATAATTTATCTTTAAGTGTAGCATATTACTGGGCTAGAATACCCATTATGGGTAGCTATTTATTTTCATAAACAAAACTATGAATTTAGAAACATTACAGATACACAAAGGTATAAGCAAAATTAATATTGCTTAATTAGCTCAAATATAAAAGGTTTTTATCCTTTTATTTTTTGCCTTTTAGTCAATAGACTATACACATTTTCAAAATAACATTATAGCCGTACGACCTAAACATTGTTTTTTTTTTACAAAATTGGGATAGTTCGATATGAAAAGAGCCTTGAGATTGAAGGCAGAAACACGTATCGTAATGAATAATGTAATAAGTGGAATGAAACACTGACTAATTTTTAAATATTCTGACACAGAGTTCTACAAAGTTAAAGCTGAAACCTTTGATAAATAATCATTGAATTTCCTTCACTAGTTCTATATAGAGACAAAACACTACAACGACACTCACGTTTTTATCTATTTTTACTCAAATTTAGTGTACTTTAGAAGTTTTTCGAGAACCTCGATTACATAAGCCTGCTTTAGAGGTAGTTTATTCCACGTTATGGGCAAGCCACTCCATGGAACCGTCGAGATTTGTTAGCCCAATCTTTATCAACCATACAGTTAAAACTCTGAGAGATCACAGTTATTTCTTGTGAGCTATTTGTGTACAAATTTGTTTTGTAATGAAAGATACTGTTTTATAGCTCATAAATAAAATATATTATTCCATGGTGGTGTATTCTCACATCACAATTTCACCCAATCTTAAATCCTTGAAAGGTTTTCTGGAAAAATAAGGATAAGCACCATAATATGCATTACCTCGGTTTTCAAAGAACATTATCGTAAATATAAAGCCTAAATCACGGTATCTAAATTTATGAGGCGGAAATATTTTTCATAAGCAACGGTTGCTAAAGGCGGAAATTCGTTTTAACCGTTTTGTGTAATTATTATAAAGATATTTTGTATATTTATTTTATTTTAAGGGTCAAATGATTACCTTTTCAATAAAAAATATCAATAAAATAACAAATAAAGTTCGACATTTACATGTCAGCAGTATTACGAGTATACAATAGAAAAAAACAGTAGAATACGAACTCATATAATCTACTCAATTCATCCCGGCAAGAACAATTTTTTCATTTTACTTTTATAAGTAGTCAAAGACGTAGGAAATTCCATACAATGTCCATATTGATTGCCCAATTTGTACAGTTTTGTTACACAGGAATTGTACAAATAATTTTTAGTAACTACTACACTATGAAACAAAATGTTCTGCTGGAAATGTGAAAGAATGTAAACTACGACAAGCTGAGTTAGTTCCGGAATATTGAACTATGAACTGACAATCTCAAATAATGTTAAATAAAGCATCGAAAAAAAGTCTAGCGTTTTGTCTTCTCTGTCTACACCAAAAGGATAATAGGGGGTAGTTTGTATGAATAAAAATATATCTATTTTTTTATTAAAATCTAAACACAGAAAAATACATATAAATTTGAAGGAATAAGCATTGCAAATGCTTTTGACATTTGGTTCAATTTAACCAAATATATGTCAACAAACTTTCTCAAGAATGAATATCCATCAAACCTATTAAGCTCAAGATTTCTTGACACCAATTCGGAAGCCTTATTAAGCTTGACATAGAAAAAAATGATGGATGATACAAAGTAGCTTTATTTTTCTCACTGATTATTTTTTAAGTAACTATTGGGGAAAAATTGTTTTGATTCATTAGTGACCCAAATGACTCATCATACTTGACAAGTTTTTACCTGTTAGGAGTAAAAAGTATATCTGTCTTTAGCAATCATTAGATAGGTCTGTAAATATGAAACCAGATTTTTTTTTACAGAAAATACACATTTATTGTTTGAAAATGGTAAAAAATATTTTATTCAAAGCCTTGCCCATATCACTAGCTACACATTTTTCCAATCTCTCTGGCAATTTGTGGATGCCACGCCAAAAAAACTGTTGCTCTTTTGAGGCAAACCAATCATCGAATCATTTTCGTAAGAAGGAAGCGCTGCTTAGCAAGTGCGTGTCCCATCGATGCAAATAAGTAGTAATCGGATGGAGCTAAGTCTGGTGAGTAATCCGCATCGATTCCTTGACCGGTTTTGCTGTATGCGATGGTGCATTATCATGAAGCAAAATCACTTTGTGTTGCCTCTTTTGATATTCTGGTCGTTTTTCATGCAATGCTTGGTTCAAATCCATAATTTGTTGTCGGTAGCGTTCAGTATTAACGGTTTCGCCAGGTTTAAGCAGCTCATAATAGACACCACCCTTCTGATCCCACCAAACACAGAGCATTGTCTTCCGTCCATAGCGATTTGACCTTGCAGTCGATGTCGCTGGTTTGCTTGGAGTTACTCATGATCTTTTACGCTTAGGATTCTCAAAATATATCCATTTTTCATCGCCAGTCACAATTCGATGGAGAAATGATTTTCTTTTGCCCCTGGCGAGCAGCATTTCGCAAGTGGTTTTTCGGTTTTCCTGCCGTCTTTCCTTCAGTTCATGTGGAATTCATTTTTCCACGTTCTGGATTTTTCCCATGGCTTTCAAACGTATAGAGACGGCTTCTCGTGTCACATTCAATTGATCCGCGAGTTGTTGTTGCGTTTGAGCGTCATCCTCATCCAACAATGCTTGCAATTCGGCGTCTTCAAACTTTTTCGGTGGTCTTCCACGTTCTTCGTTTCTCACGTCAAAATCGCCACTTTTGATTTTTTTAAACCACTCAAAGCACTGTGATTTACCAAGAGCATGCTCACCGTAAGCTTTGACAAGCATTCGATGAGATTTTGCAGCAGTTTTCTTCAAATGGTAACAGAAAATTAATGCTTTCCGCAAATCGTAGTTTTCAGGCACAAAAACAGTCATGCTAAACGCTATGAAAACATATGTACTCGTAGTTGAATTAAACTTGTATTGTTGTGAGTATAAAGTCTTTGACAAATGTAAACACAAGAAAAATGCGTCAATGACGCGGTTTGATAGTAACTACATTGACAACAAGAGCTATCTATGAGCAAATTCTGGTTTCATATTTACAGACCTGATAGAGATCATTTGTTTACTGAAAACCAGGTTAGAGAGTTTGTCAAAAACTTTTTCACGTCAAAACCAGAGGATTTTTACTCAAAAGGTATCGAAAAACCACCTGATAAATGATAATAAGTCATTGCAAATATATAATTAATTAAGAAAGCATTGTGTTGTTATTTTCATTGAAAATGAAGATTGATATACAACGATACTTTTTTATAACTCAACCCAATATTTGGTGTACGAGTATAAATATTTTTTCCCTCTCATTCATTCATTCCACGTGCCCAAACCATCTCAGTGTTCTCTTCATTATCTAACTCAACACATTAGTCTTAAGTTCACATTCATTCCTTTTCACTTCAGTTCGTATTCTGTCACACATTGTCAGTCCATATATTCTCGCAGTGTAGGCATTTCTACGACATTTATTCACTTGAATCAGACTTTTCCACGTCCATGTTTCTCTCCACACTTTAAATAATGACATATATAATATTTAATTTATCATTATCACCATTCCCCCGAACCTATGAAAAAGGAATAATTTCTCTATATTTTTAACGCCTATGTTTTTAATGTATATATTTTTTATGCAAATGTTTATAATGTCTAATCTAGATGAAGAGAGATTGTATAACAACCGCAAAGTTTAGTCGATTTCTCGAAGAAGCGCGTTGCCACCGCCCGAAGCTCTTCTTCGCTTAGTTTATTGGATTATCGATGCCAACGATAATCAATTTTGTCAGACTCAAAGTGCAACTTAGGTATACGTTATATTTTCCGTGCCAATTTATATCGTGTTTTATTACTAAACCCCTTATGGCTATAAACCCCCTCAATATAAATCACAAGAATGAAGACATAAAAAATAAATGCTAGAAATAAAAAATAAGACATAAAAAATAAATGCGTTAAGATCGTTTCATTGTGCATGCAGAGAAAATTTACTTAAATAAGTAAGAAGAGCGTGATGTAAGTGTAAAAAGTGGCTGAAACAAATAAGCCGGGCTTTGAAAAAATGTGAAACTAGAATCATGAATAATAAAAGATTATACGAGTATATGACATGATGTAGGTGTGTAAACGAATCAAAAGGGGTATATCTAAATGGAAAATGGTAGAGATTTTGTTTTGAGGTTTTCGCGGTGCTTTGCGTCAGTTATATAAGGCCTTTTGGAGTGTTGTACCGCGTGCCTTGGCTTATGATGCCGACGTTTCGAAAACGTTACAGTAATCTTCTTCATGGCTTATTTGTAGTCAACTTCACCATACGTGGATCCGCATTGGATAGTTTGACCTATAGCGGCTATGAGCCAAGCAGAATTCACTAATGGCGAAATTGACCACAAACAAGCCTTGAAGATGAAAACTGCAACGTTTTTGAAACGTCAGCTTCATAAGCCAAACTGTAGGATGCAACATTCCGAAAGACCTTATTCAACAAATTTTAGAAATCTGTTATTTTTGCTTCTTAACGTATACTATTTACACGGTATGGTGATATTTATATGTGATTGAATTATAGATCTTCTAAAACTCATAAATATTTGAAAATAATCTAGTCTTGGAGAGCTGAGGAAGCCCTTTGAAGGAATCTATGAGATGTCTTCAATCATCGTCACTAACATCGCCATCACGTCCTGCCTTTATTGATGTAGGCAGAGATAACAGTTATCCACTTCGTTATATTCTTGCATATATCTTTCGCTTCTGCCAGGTCTATACACCTCATGCATAATCTTCTATTATAAAGGCTATTCACTTTCCTTTTTTTACGAAATTTATTCATTTGATCGAGCTACGTTTTTCTAGATAATTTCAAACTCTTCATATATTCTAAACAACTCAAATAGGCAATTTTAGAAAACTTTTCATCATGCATCGTTTCTATGTGACCGAACCGTCTTATTCCTTCTGTTTTCATCTTGAGCACTGAATCTTGGTTTAATCCTCATTTTTTCCTAATACACTCATTCCTCATTCCGTCATACAATGATTTTTTTACAAATTTCCCTTAACATTCTCATTTCTATCGCATTTATTTTACTTTCATCACTTTTTTGCTACTTCCAAATTTCGCTTGCAAGTCGTTATTCGGACAAAGAATTCATAAATAGCAGTCAGCTTTGCTTCTCTTGAAGTGTTATATAAAAAAATGTTTAATTTATTTAGTATCGTAGATGTTTTCTTTGAGAGGCTTTGTAAGTTAAAACTGTTCATGTACTAAATAATATAGAATCACTCTTAGAAAGATTTCAGTAACTAAACGAGTTTCTCGTGTTAGAGCGCCCTTGAGTCTTCTCTCTAAAACGCAATGTATTATTTTTTCTTTTATTATAACTATTAAGCTGAGCTAAAAGAAAATTACGTTACGTTAAGTTCCATCTCTCAGGTAGTATAAATGGAGATAATAAGTGGTATCCTGGCGCCATATGTGAACTGTACAAAACATAAACATATTTGCTATAGAATTTAGTGAAGTTTCATATTCCTTTACTGACTTATCCACTCTGTCTTAGATACCACAGATTTATCGCCTTAATAACACGTCTACTGGGTAGAATGTTAATACACATATGGCGCGAATATCATAGAATAATGTGACAGGAATTTATAATAAATTTGATACGTAACTCGAACAGAACTAACTCGCGTAATTTAGAGGCTTTACTCGTATATAGCATAAGTATTACGAGTATAAGAGGAGTACATATTAATTAATCTGAAACATTGTTTGCATATTTCGAGTAACTATTTTAAATTCACAAATGAGAAAAAATGGGCTTAGGCAATCTTTATTCGACTAAAAAATTTAAATAGTGAGTTTTTGTTAATTTATGGATAAATTTAAAAAAAAAACGCTCGGGAGGTACTGTAGCCGCCAGACGTGATCTGATTTTCTCTGTTTGAATTTTTAAACTAAATTGGGATTTATGAGATTTTTGGTTATCCTCGAAGCTGTGCATAATATTTCATTATATTTATAGTATGTTTCATGATTTGTTTTAGTAGATGTCCATGCATTTTTAGTCATTTTAACATGTTCATTTTGTTTTTGTAATAGTCATATTATTATCGCGTAATATTATATTTAATCAATCGATGACTTTTATATTTGGTTAATATTCGTTTGCTCGAGAAAAATTTATGTTGCATCGATCTTTGTCTGCCTTAAAGTGTTAGATATATAGGTATTGTGTAGAGCTTTAGGAAACAATTGAAGACAACCCTTTTTTGAGAAGTCTTATCAAAATGTATGATTGTATATGAACACTACATACATATACTGCACTACACCTAAACCAAATGTACTATTATCGCATATTGGAAGATCTATTGTACATAGTTTTTTTTGCAGTACGTCCTCCCTTGGTAAGTTTCTGTGATTATTTTACCAAATTTGGTTTTCTAAACATATGCAGATACAGGGATGTTAAAATCTAATGCCGACAGCCACCCCCTTCCTACCTACCCTTACAATTAAGTTTTTTTTGTGACATAAGCAATTTATAAAAAATAGTGGGTTCGAATCCAAAGTGAGAGCATCCTTGATGAGTATCTACTTTCTCAACGGGGCTTTATAAATTGCCCTTTAATTATTTTTATTATCATCTGAGAAAGTGTAACTCAATTTGTCACCAAATATCTGATATATCAGAAATATTTTAACTGAAAAACTAAAGGATATGAAGAGTATTGAAATACAAAGGAGAGTGAATATGGTGAAGAAAGGAACGCTGGCTCAAATATTCAGTGAAGACTGCAAAGGATATGGAGAGTATTGTAATACGAAGGAGAGTGAATACGGTGAAGAAAGGAACGCTGGCTCAAATATTCAGTGAAGACTGCAACGATATAAAAAAAAAAACTGTTGTTCGACTTGTTATGCTTGTCTATTTTTAAATTGGAAATGTGGTACAGTTATGGAGTGCCCAACGGCCGAATAAGTGCGTTAGATACAATAATGCTTTCCATGAACTTTTCCACAAACATCCTTTCTGTAGTGCAAGCAAATTGTTTGTTGAACCTTCTCTTCAGGCCAAATGAAGAATATCTCAAGAAAAAAGGAAGAAACACGTGTTGCAGGGATTAATGTAATTAGCGGAATAAGAAAAATTATTTGTAATGAAACATTTTAATAAATTGAGGCTAGCATCAACCGTGTACAGTACTAAAACTACAACTAAAAAAATATTAAACGACACATAAATTACTTCACTGGTCTAAGTTGGTAAGACACCTAATCTTTCAGCCTGGGAGGTTGCGGGTATGATTTACGTAGGATCACATATTTAAAAAAATAATAGCAACCTGGTTTTAACTTAAGTCTGTTTAAACATATTTCTGATTTGTTGAAAAAGATCGCCACATGAAAATAACCATGCCAGGTTGTATAATATACAACGAAATTGTAATACAATACATAAAGTGCAATTTAAAGAGCACACTTTCTTCAAGGCTAAATACTCGGACTGTGAAATAAATAAAAAATCTCTTTTAAGAAAATATCATGTCAATTTAATTTTACCTGATTTTATTAAGCAGATTTTAATATTTTGTGAAATGTAAATAATATAAATTTTTGTATTAACATTGAATTCAATATTGCATAAATGTTTAAATACTGGCCATTCTTCTAGTTTCAAGAAAAAAATAATACCATTATAAATTAAAACCAGAATAAATAAATTCTCTAAATGTATTGTACAACAAACAAGATAATAAATAAACAATATCATTGGCGCCTTTTACACCGAGAGAGGAATTTAATCCACTCCCCCGTTCAGTTCAATGGGGTGTTTGATTTATTCAAATAGTTAGGAAATAGGTCCTGATATTTGTGAGCAAACAAAAAGAGCTGTTGTGTAAACACACGCCCTGCGCTGCCCCAATACCCTAAAGTCAAACTTCCTAAACCAGTTAAGTTCAGGGGTTTCAAAGTTACTGAACGGTTACAGTGGTCCACCAATGCTCTGAATTTATTTTCATAATGATAATCAAATTGACAAGTATTGAAATATTTCAATTTTACTTTGTAGAACTTAAAAATGATAAGTTGTTATTTATTTAGTGCACTACACGATCATTTATCAACCATTAAAAACATTATAGTTGAAGGGATTGGAGCAGGGAAGCCTGGTGCTGAGCACATTCATTATTGAGCCGGACTCCTCAGGCACTGCAATAAGTATCGCATGCACTCTTCACTACAAACACACGTACTCGTAACATTATCTCGCTGTCCTTAGTTCTCCCAATTCCTGTTCGAAACCTGTTAAAAGACTTTTACGTTCTCCAGGGCAGTTCAGAGCCAGATAATAGGTCTTTTACAGGAAAAATCCATTAAGGCCATATTTATTGATTGTATGTCTTTTGCAAGACATTCTCTCAATAAAAACTGTCTCAACATAGCTTTTTAGTTTTACTGATTTAATTGGTCTCTTAAAAACATTCGATAATTTTTTTCGCTATTGTACATTGAAATACCAGAGTTTTTACAAAGGTCTCAATTATTCAGTCCTTTTCAGGGTTAAGGTTTCACTTTATACATTGAGGGAGTTACTAGCCCACCACTTCGCACAATAATTATGAAAAAAACAATTCTAAAAGGGCCATTGACCATGTTCCATGCAACAACACGCCCTTCAGTATTAATTGTATTGTATTATACTTTCGATGTATGCAGTACAATCTGACGGGCTGATTGCCAAATGGTAACCTCTTACAAAAAACCAGAGAGATGTCCAAGATCCCTTAAGTAAAAACTAGACAAGACTCCTTTTTCATAAAAATTGGGGTTCTAATGGGGATCGAACCTGCTACTCTCTGGTTTAGGATACAAGCGTCTTAGCAATTAGCCCACAGAGGTCAAAAGATATATTTAAAAAATAACATAATTGACCTTTTAAATTATTCATAATAAATTATATAAGTAAACATTTTTGTAAGGTAACGTCGGTTATCCCTGATGTAATTGTTCCGAAGGGACGAGAGGATGGTGCGTGCGGTCCATACCACCTCGACTGGCTAATCTATCCCCCTGGCAGGCGTGATAATTAACACTCGCCCCTCTGTGCCGAGGTCAATAAATAATAATGCGTCGGAATGGGTCAATTGCAAAACAACACAATCTTTAAAGATCTCATGTCTGCGTTGTTGTCGTTTTATTGTTACTTCGATGTGGCGTCAACCGAGAACGGGATTTTTGAGGTCATTCCATTTCGTAAAAAAATGCGTTTAAGAAATATACTCAAGTTTAGATTGCACTAGATGGGAATTTGATTCGTTTTCTAGATGACGAGGAACTTATTTCACTGGTACCAAAAAAAAAAGGTTTTTATATGAGGCCTCATCAACATCTTTTTAGAATAAAAATCTTAAAGGGGGATTTATATACCGTTAACACTTGCCTTACTGTGCCTAGCTATTCCGCCAGCCACTATGCTGGACGCTAAGCATCCAGTGAAAAATGTATGTTTTAAATTAAAATTATGCAAAATCTGCTAGGTTATTTTCTTTAATTAGCGTTAAAATTATTTTATTATGTAAGTCCAGGTCACTCACTATCCATCATAGGGGGGCAAGTGTTCATCAAGCAGATTTCTCCTCAATGGTGCTCTAAATCGGGATTCGAACTCACAATTATTGATAGATTAGAAATATTAGAAAAAACTATCTTTGGGTATAAGAATAAGAAGGCTGTGGTGATAAGGTTAAGTACTTCCTCGCATCTACATATATTTAAACACATTTGGTAAGAAATCCGCAGAAAGCTTACCAAAGGAAGATGACCTAAAAAGGGCTTTCAAATTGAGCTGTTTTTTATTTAATTTTTTAAAATTCTTAAATAAAACACACAATTTGCTTTGATTTCAAAAAAACTTTTTATTGATCATTTAAGTATAATGTATGACATTTAAATACAAAAAACAATATCTGCCAAATGTTGTTAAAATACCCTTTAAAAAGAAACCTTTGTAAAGTTTTAAAGGGATTCCAAAAGCTGGTTCTTTTTGGTTGGTTGAAAGAGTTTGTTACACGAAAGTAAACTAGCCAGATTGTATTATATACGACGAAAGTGTAATACAAAACAACTAGGGTTATGAAAATTTTTCTTTGCGTGCTGTTATCAATAGTATTTTTTTGTTGTACAGGAAGGTTCGTAACATAAAAGCTTTAAAAAGGCTAGTTTATTTGACATTTTTGAGAGAGCGGATGTGTCCTAGTAATGACGATGGTCATTAAATGCGAATTAAGGATACTGAACCGTAATTAATCTTGTTTAAAAAAACTTTTTATTGTAGATATTTGTTTTTTTTCTCTCTTTTAAATGAATTTTATTTTGATATCTTCTAATTGTTGATATCGCTCCCTTTTATTGCAAACTTTTAAAGCTATAAAATATGGAATAAAACCCGAAGTTTAAAAATCTATTATTTTTTTGAGCGATGGAGGAAATTGCCAAGGGAAGATGAACTAACATACAAAGAACTTCTGTAGATCTTCCGATATGTGATAGCTTAAGGTGGAGTTTAGTGTTCATATAACTATAAATTTAGATAAGACTGCTCAAATTCTGACTGCCTTCGAGTCCTTCGTAAGGCTGTACACGCCATCCATAACTCTAACACTTGGAGTCAGACAAGATTGATCGAATTGAAATATTGCTCGAAAAAACGAAAGTTTATCAAAAATAAAGGTCATTAAAATATAATGCAATAATAATATGACTATTACAATAACCCAATTGATATGTTGAAATAGCGAAAAATACATTGTTATCGACTAAAATGTATAAAAAAATAGATCATAAATGTAACGAAATATTGTACACAGCTTCAAAACTAGCCCAAAATCTTATAAATTATTGTATTAGGTGTTAACATAAGTTGTGTCCGTTTTTTTTTCAAATTAAAATATGAGCACCAAAAGTAAAAAAAAATGGTAAAGGTTATACGTCATTCGAAATATTTTTTTCTGCTTTACAAGATATTGTGTTTGCTTTTACGTTACATATATTATTTTATTTGATTACAAGTCTTCAAAATGGAATGTCAAGTAGACGAAAGTGAGCATTTTAGACACCTCCTTCTGCTCGCGTTCAATCGAGGGAATAAAGCTGCCAAAGCTGCTCGCGATATTTGCCAAGTGTACGGTGAAGATGCTATGAATGAAAGGACAGCTCGTCGATGGTTTTTGCGTTTCAAAGACGTAATTTCTACCTGAAAGACATGGAGCGTTCTGGACGACCAGTGGACTTCGATGAGGACCGCTTAAACTATATTATTCATGAAGATCCCCTTCCCTCGATTAAACGCAAACAGGAGGTGTCGAAAATGCTAACTTTCGTCTACTTGACATTCCATTTTGAAGGCTTGTAATCAAATAAAATAATACATGTAAAGTAAAAGCAAACACAATACCTTGCAGAACAGAAAATTGTCTTTTGAATGACGTATAACCTTTACCATTTTGTTTTACTTTTGGTGCTCATTTTTAAATTGGAAAAAACGAACAAAACTTATGTTAATACCCAATACAATGTATGTTACTTGAAACAATAGTCCGCTACCATCGGACCATCGGTCTCGGAGACTATGTTGTTCTCTGAAATAAGAAAGAATGGAATTTATAAGACCCCTCAAGCTGATAACTTAATAGGAACGGTGGCTACAAAGGTAGACTGAGGAAAGATGGATTTGAGGTGGTCTGATGAACTCTCGGAGTAAGAAACTGGAAGATGCAGGTACGGGAGACTAAGATTGATGGAGACCAAGTTATACCTCATGATCGGTGCTGTGGACAATATAACATTTATGTTACCTCTCACTCTGTACTATGCGAGTAGCCATTTTCTGATCGAATGGAAAATGTTACAAATCAACGTGGAAAACATTAATTATAGTTAAAAAGAACAAATTTTAATAACGCATATATTTTTTTCTAATTGTAAATCGAGTTTTGACGCAACTAATTTTTACATGACAGCTAAAAATTGTTTTCATATATCATTTTGCAGTTTTATAATTTAAACATGACATACCTTGTTAAGTTTTTGTAAGAAATTGAATATTAAGATTATTAAAAATAAAATGACATGTGAAAATTATAAAAAAAGTTAGTTCACGGTAATAATATATAAATTAGATTAGTTCTTAAGATATAAATTTGTATATAGATATAGCATTTGGCAAATGTTTGTGTTATAGATTACTTTATTAAATAATAAAAAATAAAAAAAACATGGCAAAACGTTAAACAAAACAAAGTAAACAATGATACAATTTCGCCGTTTTTAAATGTGAGACACCACACAGTAATATTCAAGTCATTATTGAATACATGTTATGGCTGCAACATTATTGAATACATGTTATGGCTGCCACATTATTGAATACATGTTATGGCTGCAACATTATTGAATATATGTTATGGCTGTTATGTCAACAAGTCATTATTGAATACATGTTATGGCTGCAACATTATTGAATACATGTTATGGCTGTTATGTCAACAAGTCATTATTGAATACATGTTATGGCTGCAACATTATTGAATACATGTTATGGCTGTTATGTTAACAAGTCATTAGAATACATGTTATGGCTGCATGTTAACCATGTATTTTTCGGTTGTCCCTTGCGAGACAGATTTGATTTACTAAAATTCACATCTTTGCCGCATCAAATGAATGTTGCGTTTCTTCTTTCTTCGAGAAACTTTTCTATTAATAAATAATATTAATAAATAAATACAGGTTTATTGATAGCAACATATTATGTACATAATACATTTAGACACATTTCAAGAACACATTAAAAAGAGAATACATTAAAAAACAGAAGCTATCAAAAGGTCTGGGCTCATCTAATAACACCCCCCCCCCCGGCCAAGATACACCTCACCAACATAGGGCGAGCCCAGCCACAGGGACACCAGATTTTTTCAGCCCACACCCTTGAACACGTAGAACAAGAAGATAAAAAAAACACATTTATTGATCGATTGTTAAATTTTTGAATCTTATAATAATTATAAACTTATATTATTTCACAATGTACTATGCGTATCCAGAAAGTAAGTGTACTGAGGCTCTCACGACCGGATGGATTTTATTTTCGACATGTTGACATCACTTCCGTGTAGCCGGACCCTTCCCCTCCGCAACGAGACCGGTTCGAGGTCAGTACGTTGAGAAGTGTCGACGCGACAACACGTTTCGTGAAAAATGTCAATCCAATCTCCCGCCAAGCGCGAAATAGCGCGAAATACGCGTCATCCGTTATCTCGTTTGGAAGGGAAAACCTCTGGTTGAGGTTTATAATGAGGTGAAAACTGCATATGGTGATAAAGCTATGAATCGTACGAGTGTGTACAAGTGGTGTCGCGAGTTTAAAAACGGTCACGTCACACCTCTTCACCCTTCGCCAAAAAGTTCAAAACCACAATTTCAGCCAAGAAAATCATGGCATCCGTGTTTTGGGACTGTCAAGGCATAATTTTAATTGAATATATGCCTCAAGGGGAGACTATCAACTCTGCAAGATACTGTGAGACCCTAAAAATATTGCGGAGGGCGATTCAGAACAAGAGGAGAGGCATGCTGACAAAGGGAGTCTGCCTGCTGCACGACAATGCCAGACCACACACGGCCAACGCCACGAAGGAACTGCTCGCCTCGTTTAAATGGGATGTCCTGATCCATCCTGCGCATTCCCCTGACCTGGCACCTTCAGATTACTATCTCTTTACCTCCCTGAAGCTGCACATGGGTGTAAAAAGGTAAATGAGGAGGTGGAGAAGTGGACGGAGGGGTTGGCGGGAAACTACTTCGAGGAAGGCATCAAAAAGTTGATACCCCGCTTCACCACCTGCATTGAGAGGAATGGCGACTATGTCGAAAAATAGCTTACATATGTACTACGGTAACCACGTAATTTTTTTGTTTAAATAAAAAAAATTGTAACCTACAAAAATTCAGTACACTTACTTTCTGGATATGCCTCGTATTTAATATGTTAGCACAAATCATGCTTGTTTGGGTGGATTGCCTATTTAAAAAAACATCGTAATTATCCTTACTTGATACTTACAACATATTTATTTTTTTGTCATTTATCGTTATTACTTTTTTTAACAAGTTCTTTAACGTATTTTCGTTATTGAAGACCATTTAATCGAAAATGTATACAATAAATCTAAAGATACGAATAATAGATAAATATGCAAAAATAAATATTTATAATAAAAAAAATGGCTTATTCCATGTCTGGCTTGATGGATATTTTTAACGAAGATGTCGTTGCGTTCAGGAGGATCCTTCTTCAGCATTTTCTTTATGTTTGATCTTGACTTGGAACTGGTTATTCCATTCAAGTTTCATCTTATGCGTTTTATTGTAATTTATCATATAATTTCATATTTTCGTAATATAAAATAAAATATTTTTTACTGCTCAATTCTTGTATTATTGATTGAATTTACTTTGTTGTTTTTATCTTATATCTATTATAAATAGACTGGTCATTTAATATTGTAAGTTTTCTAAAACTTACAATATGAAATGACCAGCTTATTTTTAACATATATTATACGGGGTTCGAACCCGCAACCTCCGGATCGGCAGACAAGCGTTTAGTTTCATATAATTACGAACATAATTCGTTATGAACTTCATACAATTACCAAAGTCTTATTATTACAGACATTAGACAAATAACAGGGCCGAATAACAGTTCTATGAATCCTCTTAGCTGACTGAGATGTTGAGAACCTCGTATATGAAGGAAGGACAGAGCCATAAGTAAGCGGTCTCAAGTGATCCCTTCTCAATGTCATGTTGGATATGTGTCTCCCCTGCCCCCAGTCAGGAGTTTCAAGTGTCTACAGTGAAATTTTCAGCCAATTAGGCGAGCTGTTGTTGTCTCGGAGCCCGGGAGGTAAATGAGATGAGAGTCAAATGATGTGCAAGTTAAACTTTACATACTTATTAATGGCTTTGTAACGTTAAGTCTCATTTACATTGCGTAATCATCATATAATCATATCGTTAATTAAATGCGAGACTCTCACAAGATTTTTTTATACAAACTTTTATGTGCTGACTGTGATAATTTATATATAAGAAAGACAGGAAGATCTTTTGAAAAGAGATTTCGTGAACACAAATCCGCCTTAACAAATCCTCTAATTTATTCTGAAATGGCTAATCATTGTCACCGTGAAAACCATACTTTTTCTATCGATGATGCCAAATTCTTACATATCAGTACTAACGGAAATAAATTGGACAGATTAGAGGCCCTAGAAATTTCTAAGTCAGTACACCGATCCGAACATCTGTTGAATAGTTATTTCCCAAAAATCTCTCCGCTCTTGGCCGAAATTGTCCCATGCCTCCCTCATTTCTCAGCCCCCCAACCGTTGAAGCGTGTATATCGGTACCAGTTCGAACAGCATTTAGTCTTGTTTGCGCTCCCCTGAAGATGAGGTGAAAGCCTTGAAACCGGTAGGGTTATACCGTCACAAAAAAGTGGAATAAGCCGTGTTTGATAAAAATAAATTACAATAAAGATTTCCTTATAGTTCGTCTTTCCTTTGTAAGTTTTCTACGGCTTGTTTGGCCAATATGTTTTTTATAAATACATGCAGGCGCGAGAAAGTGTCCAATTTAAAGACCATGTCCACCGTGTCTATTTGTACACTCAACATTTTTTATTTTATGTTATATTTTTAATTGACCCATAATAGTGAGATCGATTCCTGAGTTAAAACGCACTTGAGGAGAGTTGGCTCTAAATAATGTTAAATAAATTGTATTTTTATTATTAAATGAATGATTCAACTAATAAGAAAGGTGATAAACAAACTTTAAGTAAAAACCAGACTGGAACGTTTGTTTAACAAATTTTCCGATAAAGTCTCGGCGGATACTGTTTTCGGTGGATTTTCTTATACTCGGTGAGGACTTACGAGTAATATAACGGTTCAACTATACAGGTTTCAAGATTTCCCCTCATCACCAGGGGAGCACAAAAAATACTTTTTGAAGAAGTCTTGTTTGTGCTCCCCTGACGGGGAGGGGAAAACCTTGAAACCGGTAGGGTTATACCGTTACATCAAGTGGAAAACACACAGTTTTGACCAAACAAATTACAAAAGTTTTTAGAAATAATTGAGCGATTTCACAAGAAACCATAAGTAATAAATAATATGTCCTACTGTCATTATTTTTGAACTTTCGTTTAAATTTCTTACACTTTGGATTTTATTTGATATTATTGGGTTATACCTGTATCAAACGTAAAATAAAATACAAAAAATGAATCAAAAATTTGGCTGACAACGGGAATCAAACCCGCGATCTCCGGGGCAGAAGAGTCGTCTTTTCAACTAGGCTATGAATATTGGAAATATAACAAAGTTCTGAGATATTTTATTTCAAAATTTTGCAGAATAATCTTAAGTTTATAAATTTGAGTTATTTCCCGTAGATAGAAAATATTTTTAATGCAACGTTCTTCTAAAATACGTATATTACTAAAATAAGTTTTACTAAATTACGTTGCATACTTAGCAAGAAGCGTTGTCCCGAGAACAATAAATAGAAGTATTTTCACAGTAAATGTAACTATTTTATTCCATTTATATTCTAACTGAAGACAATGATTTAAAATTGCTCTGGGGTTTTCTAAACAAGTCTCAGCAAACTTATCATCGAAAGTTTAAACATCAAAGGCATCGCCAATGTTTTAGGTTGGAGGCTTTCAAAGTGTTTGCCTCGGCAATCAGAGCCGCCGCGGGTTATTCCATTTTTTTTAAATTTTAAGTAAACTAAGTTCAATGCACGGTCACAATGCAATGATAAGAAATGTCATACTAGTATAACTGCCCCATAGCTGGTTTAAAAAATGTTTTCAAGAAGGTAATACGAGTTATCGTGATTATAAAGCTAGGGTTTCCTAAGAAAGCGGTTCCGTTATGTAGCGGCCGTAACAAAACATTGTCAATGCAAACCAATGGCGTTGGTTTCCTAGAGAGCGTTGGTTGTGAGCGTAACGTCAAATAGCGATGCTGCCATTCGCATGACGGTCATCATAGCGGAGCAAACAGTCGTGGAACGTTTTTTCCCGTGTAGCGGACACCGTTTTAAAATAAAAAAATGAATGCAAACGTAATTTGGACCAGCGAAAATGACGAAATGTTGATTGATTTTGTAAGAAATATTGAAATTTGATATAATGTGGAGAGCAAAGACTATAGAAAAAGTCCAGTTGAAACAAAATATGTGGAATAATATCGGGACTACACTTAAAAAATCAGGAATGTATGTATATTGTAAATTGATAAGGTTGTATTCCTGCCTTGCTGGGGGTTTATATGGTTCATTATTCTAAACAAATTTAAAAGAACCTAATGTAAATTTTTCCACAGCAAAAATAAAAGCCAAACTTATACTTCATAAATTCGTACACGGAGCTGTCAGATTTGACATTACCAACTGACAGTTGTGGGTTCTCATTTCTGTCGTCTGGCAGCGCGCCTGGCGGATGCGACGCCAACTACTTGCGCACACGTCCATTCTCCACCGCAATACACTCACTGACCGTTTCCGTCTTTTTTAAGTTTACATCTCTAGTTACCGTTCTTACGTCCATTTTTTTATGTCCGCAGCATCACGTCTTGTTACAGCCGCTACATAACGGAACCGCTTTCTTAGGAAACCCTAACTTTACACCTTTCAACGTTTTCCAATATCCATCTGCCTTTACATCACTAAAAGAATAAAGGCTGATTGAGCTGTTTGACGACAGTGCATTAAAAACGAAAGAAAATAATATTGGATTGATTGAGTTTTGGATATCAATAAATAATGATTATCCATTGCTAAAGCAAGGTGAATCTTGGTTCAATTTGTGATGACTTATTTCTCAGGAATAGATTCCTCACGGAATTGTGTTAATCTTAAAGCAGGAAGAAGTCATTAGGTGCAATGAGCGAAGTTGTCGCGAGTAGGTTATTTTTCCCTTCATTTTCTTCCCTGACTTGTCGCCATTCCAAACAAAAAACTAAATTTTCTTCTAACGATAGAAAAATACGAACTTGGTAATAAAGATTATTTTTCCATGCCATATTCTTCTTCCTCCCAGTGTCATTTCAGGTCCCCTCAACGTTGAATATCACTTGAGAGTGTCTTTGTCCGCGGCAGCCCGAAAAATATCTCCAACGCCCTTTATGCCAGTCCAATCACGTATATTGCGGAGCCAGGAGATTTGCCTCCTGTCAACACCTCTTCGGCCTTCTATTTTGTCTTCTAATGCCATATTAAAATTGAAATAACCATGGCAAATAATGTATTTAAACAGTAAAATATAAATTTTAATTCTAGAAAGCAGTTTACAATGAGT